>PVIJ01002747.1:0-151866 GCA_004024925.1 Scalopus aquaticus | reverse complement strand
CAGGTCTTTTATCCATTTTGAGTTGACTTTTGTGCAGGGTGTGAGGTAGTAGTCTAGCTTCATTTTTTTGCATGTGGCTGTCCAGTTTTCCCAGCACCATTTATTGAATAGACTGTCCTTGTTCCACTGCATTTTCTTTGCTCCTTTGTCAAAGATTAGTTGTTCATAGATATGTGGCTTTAATTCTGGGTATTCTATTGGGTTCCATTGGTCTTTCTGTCTGTTTTTGTTCCAGTACCATGCTGTTTTAATTATTATGGCTTTGTAATATAGTTTGAAATCAGGGAGTGAAATTCCTCCATTTTCTTTCTTTTTAGTTAATAGGGCTTTAGCTATGCGAGGTTTTTTGTGGTTCCATATGAATTTCATCAGTAGTCGATCTATTTCTTTGAAGAATGTCATTGAGATTTTTATTGGAATAGCGTTGAATCTGTAAATTGCTTTTGGTAGGACTGGGCTAGTATTTCTAACCCATCCCACCTAGTACGTAGGAACAGCTTCCCAGATGACTGACAGCAGTGTTGCCTTGATGAAACCCTTCCTGCCGCCCAACCTACAGGGTTTTCTTGGTTTTCACTTATTTATTGCTAGAATAACCCCAAGTCAGTACTGATCCCTAAAATTCCTCAGTGGAAAAAAATGTATTGTGGATCCTTAAAGCCTTTGCACTTCCTGTTCCCTCTGCCCTCAATGCTCTTATCCCAGATATTAACAAGGCTGATATGCTTGCCTCCTTCAGACCTTTGCTTAAATGTTACCTTATAAAGACCCTACCTGAACTCTCCACTTAAATGCCAACTCTCTCCTCCCCAAAGTTCATATTTTTTCTTCACTGCTGTATTTCTTATCTATTGTTATATATTTTACCTAAATATCTTGTCTATCTTCCCCACTCTTCTTTGATTCTTCTTTCAGTCTCACATACCCAATCCATCTTTAATAATCAGAAAGTCAACAAACATTTGAGAACTTATTTTGCATCAGGCATACGTGCACAGAGTTTGGGGTATAGATACAGTAAATCAAGTATGGTGCTGGTCCTTGAGGCACTCAGTATCTAGTGGCAAAATAAAAATGTAAGCACATACCTTATTCTAAAAAGAATAGTCAATCCTTACCCCCCCCCATAATATCCCTTGTATCCATTCCTTAGGTTACCTCACTTATCTAAGTTCCTCACCTGCAGTTGTTCCTAACTCATCTCTCCATTTTCAGCATCTCGCCATTCTATCCTCTTTTCACAAGGCAGTCAAATGAACCTTTACAAATCATGATTTTTAGTACTTTACTCCAATGTCCAAAAATACTCGCAGTGTCAACATTACAAAATATAAATTTCTTTACCTCAGGATCAAGGCCAGCACATGATATATTCTCAATAAAAAGCTGATGAATGTGGGGTCTCCCTGGTGACTTAAGGGTTAAGTTTTAGTGCTATCACTGCTACAGCTGGAGTTGAATCCCCAGCCAGGGAATTAACGTACATAGGGCATGGCAGACCTCTCCTGTCTTGCCCGCTGCCCCCCTTAGCAGTGTATTTCAGTAAATCTGCCTGGTCTGCTCCGAGTCTTCTCAACCCCCCCCCCCCACATACCTCTGGACTATACCCCAGTTCTTCTATCCAAAAAATAAAAAAAAAAACACTTATATGAGAATAAATGATTGAATCTAAACTGAATCTCCCTATCCAAATTAAATTTTTTACAATCAAATGGCTCTAATCATACTCCTTTATCCCTATGGGTGCAAATCCTGTACAACAGGTACATCTACTTCTACCCCTTGCTAGTGCTGCTCTTACCAACTCTGTCTGAACTCTCAACACTCCAAACTCAGGTCTGGACCACCTCTTCAATAGAAACTTCTCACTCAAACACCTTGATTGGGCTGCTCATTTGCTACTTTACAACATACTACTAGGGATTGTTATCTTTCGACAAATATGCCCTGTTTCTCCAAATAGAATCCCCATAATTTATCAGCTTTTCTGAAACCAGAATCACAATTGTCGACTCTGATATAATTACCCAGAGTACTGAAACAGTACATTTGGAAGAGGAAACGGCATTTATTCCCAACAGGCATGAATGACACATTCCCATGTCTACGTCCATTGCAGGCTGAACAAGGGATCTGACAGGAAATTATGAGGCAGTAGCCCTTGGTGATATTATAATGGATGAGGAACATACTGATCAACATCTTCTCTCCCATCAATATGACAGAATTGCAAATCTATTTCCAGGGCCAGCTCTATCAAACCAACCAGCTGTCACTGTGTATTTCATAATTTATTTGGTCTGATTATTAAAGATTCAGACATGTTTAAATTGGGAAGTGGGAGAAAAAAATTCAGATCCTTTCTGGTTCTTTGTGCTAAATTGAAAAAGCATCTCCTGATACAACTCTCCGTGACCTTCCAGCTTTGGGAAAGAGTCAAGTAGGAAAATCCATATTTTTATTGCATTCTATATTTTTACCTCATTCTACAATATTCCCATCCATTGCATTTCAAAATTCAGAAGATAAAAAGCATAGAAATGATTTACTTAACTGGTGATCACAAAGCAACTGAGTGGGGCTGAACCTACAGACCAGTGGAGTTTTCCTTGATGCCATCACCACAAAGATGAGAAGCCCTCCCAAGACACAGCACCTCGACTCGCCCTATCATGCCACCCATCTTGGTATACTCAAACTTTATATGTCAGTCCACCCCCAACAAAATAGGTCAGGAATGGAAGCCCCCAAGATAAGGACATTTTAACCCTTGTCATTGCAGTCCTCAGAAGAGTGTCGAGCAAAGAATAAGCCTGTGGTCTTTGAACTGAATGCAAAATGATAGTTTATGATTTTCAACTTTAGATTATCCTACCCATTTCAGAAAACGGGTGGCATGCCACATCTTGCTTGCCACAGTGCTGTAGATGTACCTCACACCTGTGATAGGCTAAGAGGATGTTTAAAGATCTCCATCAACAACTTTTGTATAAGATACTAACATTAGTAAGGTTTTCTCACATGTTATTGAATTAATCTCTGCAATATACTGTGAGTTCAGAATTATTATTCCCATTTTACAGGTGAAATAACTGGGGCTAAGGGAGATCAGGGGTAGTAGGCAGAATAATGGCCTTCCAAAGACCTAATCCCTGGCTCCTATAAAAATCTGTAGGGAAAATTAAGGAAAAAGGATCTTTGCAGATATGACTAAGGATTTTGAGATAAAAAGAGCATCTTAAATGTAGTCTGTAAAAGAAGGAAGTACAAGAGCTTACACACACACACACACACACACAAAAGCAATGTGATTATGGAAGCAGAGCACAATCCAAGAACCACTAGCAGCCATCAGAAACTTGAAGAAACAAATCAAAGTATTTTGAGGTCTCCCCTGAGCTTCCCTGACGCCTCTTGCCCCCTGTGTTTTGAATTAGAGCAACCAGCCCATTAGACAAAGAATGTCTTTAGCTGTTCTACTGCATGTTGTTGGCTGTGGAGGAGTCAGGCTTGACTGGGTTCTTCTTTAGGGACTCTGTCATAGAAAGCGATGCTGATATGTAAGCTTGTCTTCTGTTTCTCCAAAGGACACAGACATCTCGATATTCGATCTGTTATTTAATCATGCACAATATTGTGGGGGTTTCTTGGGTCACCCTCTAGATATTTTTCTTCCACCTCATTCTTCTCTGACAAATGGTTCATTAGTGAACCAATCTCAGTCATGGAGTAATAACACGCGCTTTAGCCTCACTTCCATCCACTCCACCAGTGACAAGAGTTCCGTCTATTTAACCTTGTGCCAGGCCTAGTGACAATTTAAGAGCTGGAAAGGGCAAAGCACCAATTACAGTACATAAGGCTTGGTCTGCTGGGTGGGGAAGAAATAGCAAGTTTGACCTTTGAAACTTATGCTAACATGTAGGTCACCAGGGTCCACTTAGTCAGGGACCTTCTCTAAAACACCTCAAAGAATTAACAGTATCTCCTACGTAGGCAAACTTACTCAGTTACTTTCTCTAGCTACAGATCCAGATTCAAAACATTTATATATGTCTGTAAAATGTTAAAATGTTATATTTAATAGTGACATTTGAGGGCCTCCAAAATGTGGTAAGTGGCATCGTATTCTAAAAGAGGAAAATATTGAGCAACAAAGCTGTAAGTGGCCCTCTCTTTGGTTAATATGATATGGTGTTAACATTACATTGTTTCATTCACCACCATCCTACAAATATCTCGGTCAGTTTTCTATTGCATGCTATAGATGTTCAGCCCCAGATCATGCACCAAGAGGAATAAACTTTGAGTCATTGTCTTCATAGAAGCATCTAGTTCTTTCCAACACACAAAATGGGGATTTGTGCTACCACTGTTGTGACTTCTCATTTGATATTCCTGGAGTGCTGAATCATCATTCCAGCTCACAAGCAAGGCCATCAAAATGACTCATACTGCCCTAGGATGGCACAGCTTCCAGCACAGGGAGATCGTTAAAGCTGAGCAGATCTGTAGGATGGTTGCTGAGCAGAAACCACAAAGAGCACACAGCAAAGTGTGTTTTCATCTCACTATCCTGCTGCTCTCACCATGAGAAAGTTCCTCTTCCTTATCTTTAAAGCCCTCCCAGGTATCTTTTAATCTCAGTCTCTGATTCTTAGGGTGAATCCCCTTTGGGATCATTATCCTTATTTAATATTTTCTAAGTTGCCTATCCCATGTGAGATCTTGGGGTTCCTTGGCATGTGTATATTTGACAGAAATAATCTAAGTGTATTTAGCCAATGTCAATGATTTTCCAGTTTTGGAAATACCTCAGAGGAAGTGAGTTCTTGATCTGAACTCTGGGGTCTTGACTCTTTTACGTAAGTGTAAAAGAAGCAGAAGCCCTTCCATCAGAGAAAAATTTGCAAAAGGGAGACCAAGTCGAAACACGAGCAGCAGATGGGGCTTGAGAGCCAAGAATGAGAAATCCAGGATGCGTCCAAATTCTGTAAATCATTATTGACTGCGCTCCATGCAGTCTTAATGACTTTTACTACCTCTTGGTTCCAATTCAAAATGCATATTAAAGCAAGCAACATTGCAAAGACCAGAGGGGCTAGAATAGTAAACTACCCGTAGCTTAGTAATCGTTATGCATTAATTATTCAGGAGCTGGAGCTACTCTTTGCAAACATTAAACCAGTGACAGCAAAGAAATATGCTTTCCTTTTGGAGGATGGGAAGAAGTCGTACTATTTGGGGTTGGTGCCGGCATGATATTTAGCAAAGCATGACAGGTTTAGTAGATAAATAACGTGATGTAGTATCATGCAAACTGTTAGCAATGTATTGGAAGGCTCAAGTATTCCCTGTAGGGCATTTACATTGGATTTGCTATGATTGCAATATCTGCACAGTGATGCATTACGTGTTTTATTCTCTTTATTATATGTTTTCATTACTTTGTGTGTTCGAATGCAATAAAGAAAGCTGAAGCAATAAAGGCTGATTGATAATAATAATTCTGCAAAGATGCAACTTCCTTTCTAAAGCAGTTCCAGAGTCAGAAGAACCAATGGCATCCAATCATCTGTTCCTTTGTTAAGATTTTATCCTCTTTCTGATAAAGTAATGGTAATTGGTTTGGAAACAGCTTTTGGTGACAGCTGGCATTGTATGGTAAAGGAGGAGGAAGGTAGGGGAGAATGTATTCCATTTAGAATGCTGAATTCCTGCCTGTGGTTCAGTTCTCTGCTTCTTTTTATATTCTACAGTTAAAAATCAGATGTCCTCTTTTAGGGGAAAAATAAATAATTTTCAGGACTAATTCTGCTTGGGTTCTCACACTCTGACAGCTTGTAGTACAGTCTAAAGTTCAAATCTTTTCCCAGTGATTCTCTTTAGTAGCTCTCAAAATGGGATCGCTAGAAGCAGGAACTTAATGCCCATGCCCATGTACATGTTGGGTAGTGGGAGAGGAGAGATCCAACCTGAGCTTCTTTCTTTCTTCATTTAATCAAGTATCATTGTTCTACATCCTTGTTAATTTTTGACAGTACAGGGTTTCTCCCTGGGGATGTGCTCACAGTAGCTCTCCTACCACCAAAGCACACATACTCCTCCACCATAGTCCGTTATGCTCTTCCTCCACTCCCACCCTCCACACACCCTCCACCCTGCTTCCTGAATGTTTCAGATCTATAATGAGCTTTCAAGGATTTCTCTTTTCTGACCCTCTGTTTGGTTTCTCTGTATTCCACACACAAGTGAAGCCATATGGTATTTATCTTTCTCTTTCTGACTTATTTGCCTTAGCTTAATCCTGTCCCGCTCTATCTACATTGCTGCAAATGGCATGAGTTTCTGGTTTTTGATTGCTGAGTAGTATTCCATTAGTTTAAAATGAACTTCAGCAATTGAGACATGACTGAGCATGTGTGATGAGCTGGTGAAAGGGTCTATAAGGAGTAGATTTTTTTAAAGATTTATTTATTTATGCATGCAAGAACTGGGGTGTAGGCTAAAGAACTGGGGTGTAGGCTAAAGGATTCAGCAGAGACAGAGTGGGGAGCAGAACAGGCAGATCAACTGAAGTACACTGCTGAGGGGAGCAGCGGGCGAGGCAGGAGAGGTCTGCTGCGCCATGTGGGAATCTCTCTGGCTGGGTGTTGAACTCGCGTTGCCGCTGCCAACAGCTCCACAGTGCAGTGCTTAACTGCTGCGCCACCAGGGAGGCCCTGAGGAGTAGGTTTTTAATAGTAGTTTTGTTTGGGGTATATGGTTTATTCATGGGCTTCCTGGGAAGTGATTGGCCTGTCCATAGAGCTAGAGTTTGAGATGTTGGAGAGAGGAGCTGCATGCAGAAATGAAATGAATTTTGGAGACCCAGGGAAGTAAGTGTTGCGTAGGTGGAAAAATACAACATGGATTAAGGCAAATGGCATCCTCCCGCCTCTATGACAAGCACAGAATGACTCTGTTCCAGTCAGGATGCCTGGAGCTTCAGTGCTGCCCCAGACCCCTGAGGGCCTGTGGCTGTGGGCGCGCGGAGAGAAAACAGCCAGTCCTGGTCATGCAGCTCAGAATCTGCAGGGAGGCCACCCCGAGAGACGCAGAAAGGCATGGCCTAAGTGACTCCAAAAGCAATACATGTCAACCAGCACATGGCACAGAGAAGCGGGGCTGAGAGCGCCCACGAGTCACCTCCAAGATCTCCCAGAAATATACACAGAGAACTTTGCAGAGAATTGAGGTCATGTTTTATATATAGGTGTGGGTATGAGTCAGTGAAATTTAGGTTATAAACATTAAGTGGCTTTATTTGTACCCACAAACTGATGAGGCTTTGGGGAAACTTAGGTTATATGTGAAGTAAAGGGGAAATTACATTTGTGATTGAAAGGGCAGGCAGTCACAGTGCACGATTTTCTAAAAGGCCCAAGCAATACAAACAACCTGCAGTTAGACACGCGACTGGAACAGAGCAGTGGGGAACTCAGGGAGCCCTTGCAGGTGAGGGAATCATTGCAGAGGATGGCAGGAAGGATGCAGATGCCCAGGGACCACATCCAACTTAGGGCAATACTTGTAAAATGTTGGCCACATAAGAATCAAAAAAGAAGCTTGTTAAAGTGCAGATTGCAGGGCCTCATTCCCCAGAAGTCCTGATTCAGTCTACTCAGATATTTTCCAAGTCTCCCTCCCAATGTAATTGACAGAAGTGTCTTTAAATCATTCTGGGATAAATACCATTGTAGAACTATCTTTGAGGCCCTCTGGGTCTACATTTTGTACCTAGGCCCAGAGCATCAAGAGGATCACTAAAGTTGTGCCTAGGAGAGAACCCTGTGTAAGCAGAGACTCATGTGAGGTAGACAGAATGGAACACTGTGATCAGACAGAATTAGGCAAAAGAAACTGAAAGAATATTGTATGACAGCGCCATGGACCAGCAGGGATAACAAGTAACCACATTTACACCAATGTCAGACAAGGGGGAGGAGGCCCAATGGCCTCTGGTGGAGTATTATGGGTGTTTCGGTGGTAAATGTGATGTGGTAACAGGTATCTGAAGAGACAAGAAACTGTACCTCAGGTTCATATATAGCGTTGTAAGCCAATGATACCTAAAAAAATATAATACATTTTAAAAAATAAAGAAATCTTTGAAGTGAATTATCAAACAATAAAACAGAATACCTTAATCAAGAGATTTTATACTTTGCCTCTTTGTGAATCACTGAAATGGACTTGGATTTAGATCTTCATATTATCTGATTTGTTCAACAATAACCTTTGTATCTGCCTACTTCTTAAGAAAAGTGACAAAAGCGCCATATACTTCTCTTCCAAAGTATGGTTTTATGGAACATTGACTTCATCATGGGTAAAATGCCATGACTAATAAAAAATGAATGCATTTAAATGCCACTTATATTTAGCTACATCATCACTTGCTGATGAGTAAATTGCATTAGAGAAAAAGGAAAAAAGGAAAATAGTCATTCAGTTTAAAAATGCTACTCAACTCCTATGCCATTGGTGGCAACGAGGTTGGAGATGAAAGGAATAATACTAAATGAAATATTTATGAAATAAGTATGGAAAAAGTAGAAGACAAATACTACTAGATGGTGTCATATAGAATACAAAGAAACCAAACTAAGGGTCAGATAAAGATAAGCTTAAAAACTAACCCTTGAAAGTTGATCATAGAACTGAAGCATCCAGAGAGGGGAGAGAGGTAAGAACAAAGAGGAAGCGAGCCCAATGGACTATGGTGGTGGACTAGGGGTGACTTGGTAGTGGGTATGTTATGGTGGTGATACCTGTGGGGTGCCTTATATTTCCAAAATACCAATATAAGACAATAATGTAAGTCAATGTTACCTAAATTTAAATAAATAAAAGCAGTATAAATGAGAAGTTAGTGGAGGAACTTTGCAGAACAGGTGATACATGGCCCTGATGGAGGGTGTTAGGATTCGGTTTGTGGAGGCGGCACACTGCTTGGAAGAAATACCTCAACCAGCCTGTCTTCTTGGTAAATTCCTTCCCATGTCCTAAAACCTTCCCAGCCAGAAATGCTACTCAATGTAACAAATAATGGGCTACCCTAAGTCTGCCTGCAAACAAATTACACATAAGATGATAAAGAGTACAATTTAAATCTTTGCGCAAGAACAAATTACTCTTTTGGTTTCAAACGGAAGAAAACTCAGAAATGGAGAAATAAGCAATACAAGGACCATTTCAGTAAGCACAAATGGGTGTTGAAATTAACATGAAATAGGGAGGAAAGGGAGCTTCATTTTTCCCCTTTATGCTGATGGTAGTGTGTAGGGTAGGCAGAAGAGTTATCAGGGTTTTCCGCTTTCCTCTTGGGGATGGGCCTCTGCAGACCTATGCGCGTGTGCCTGATGGCGAGCACCTGAAGAAGGGCATGGTGTGGCATGGCGCTAGGCAGCAACGCAAGAGCATGGAAAAGAGGGTGGCAGCAGCTGTGAGCACGCGGCAGAAGCGGTAGCAGTGAGACCCTGAGACAAGGCCAGAGAGGCCAGAGAAAGGGAAGATTTGCTGGCAGCTAGGAGGCCTGCAGCTCCTGGCCCTCCGGCCCTGCTCGCCTGCCTTGTACATGGCTACCTCACTTCAGTAAGATCATCAAAAGCCTGCCAAAGCCACCGAGGGCGCCAGAAGTCATCCTTACCCATCTGTCATTTCATAGGAAACCTGCCCTGGTGCCAAGCTGGCACTACATAGTGGAAGTAGCCAAAGCTAATGCATCTATTGCTGTGACATCCAGAGCACAATAATCAACATGCTGATTAGAAAGCATGGGACAGAGGAACAAAAGGCTACCTATTTGTCCAAGCTCGATAAAACAAAGGCAGGAAGCGACTGCTTTCAGAGGCTGTAGCAGGTAGCGATTCATCTGCTTTGAATACCAGACCTGATAAAAAGGGAAATTATTATGTCATCAGCGGGTGAGAGATGTGGATTAGCTGAGCATGCGGGACGCAGACGTACAGCCTGCCCCCGGGAATACAGGAGTGCCTGCTTCTCATTGCATGATTCCAAAGGCCTTCAAATAGGAAAGCAGACAGCAAAATGGTAATCAGATTTTCTTCCATCTGCCCTTTAACATTTGAAAATGTCAAGGTTCAGAAGCAAAAATCCTCGGACAAATTGGACTTGACTACAAGTATGTCTTAATGAAGGTAGATTAGGAATCATTGCATAGATGCTGGGACTGGCTTGGGAAAGTTTTGACTACACTATTCCATATATTAAAGAAAGGACACAGTTTGTAAAGAATATTTGATTTTTTTAAGGGCTTCACCACCAAGTGGTTCACCTGTCCACCCAATTGGAAGCTGCGAGATTATGAACATAACAAGGTTTTAGGCTTTACGGGCTGCTAGAGTTTAGGAGCTGGAAATCCATTCATTCGAGAAGCATCTATGGCCAGATATTACGCGTCAGAGATTACAGAGCTAACAACTAGTAAATGTAGGAGTGATTGGGAGGAGGCAGCAACACCAAAGATTACCCTGTGGAAAAATACTACAGAGATGCAAGGATTGGTAGAATATGTGATTGAGGTGGCTATTTGAATCTCGTTAACATGGCAAGGCGCATCAATGTAGAATACTGACACCCACAGGACTGGGTCCACCTCCTTGATGTGGCTGCTGTAAAATGGGAAAACTATTGTGCCTTGTGGGGGGAGTAAACCGTCAGAGCATTGAAGTATTTTACTTCAGGTGTTAATCTTGGATTCTGGGGGAGATCTTTCCTATTTTATCTTTCCAGTTTGTTTAACTCAGGCACAGAAAACACTTTTTTAAAATTTGGGAAGAATTGCATTCATTTTCTCCAAAGCTATTTTTAAAGTTCTACCTGTTATCATTTTAGCTTCAGGGTATACAGAATAAAAAAACTATCAGCATTTGGAAAAATAAAAACATTTGAGGTTTTACTTGCAGACATGGCTATTTTGTGACCTCTTATTGTGGAATCAGTCAGAGAAACATTTAGTACAGTTGGCAATTCTATGGACTGGACAGATTCTAGTCTAAGTTGTTAAACTAGGGAGAAACTAATAAAATTTATTTAGAAAAAAATCTAAAATTTCTAGTTGTGAATATTTGCATAAAAATGTGGTGTTCTGGCTTCAGCAGATCACTTTAAAAACAAGACTACATTAGTTTTCAAGAATTAAGTTCAAATAATTTGTTTTAGTAATTGGAATCTGTTCAATAATGTAATATTCATTCTACCATGTATTATTCTTCAAAACACACTTTCTTTGTGTGCTTACATTGAATTGAATACTGCTTCCTCAAACTTAGTTATTGAACTTTATCATAAATAGTAATTCAGAAACTGTGTTTTAGTTCACTGATTCTCAAGAGAGCTGTCCTGCACCATAGAGAAGTATATCATACGTTCATAAGGAATGGGGACTAGCAAGGAGCTATAGAGTTTGAAAAAGCACGTTTGGTAATGTAAAAAGAATTTGTACCTTGAAGGCAAAAATAAATTTATTGTTTTACAATACAAGTTGTAGAAAGGCAGAGGTCAACAAAATACACAGCTGGTGATGCCATTTCTTCAGTATCAGGGATTCTCAATCAGGGGAAGAGACTCTCTAGGGTACATATCTTGACTTGATTTCCTACCCCCCCACCCCCCCACCCCCCGCCAGGAAGGAAGTTGAACAATAGAGAGTTTTATATTTTCTGAAAAGGGGACAGGAGTTAGAGATGTCGAAAATGTTTTAGGGCTCATGCAGTTGTTTAAATTAACTATTAAAGTTGAATGGGATATTTTTTATTAATTCCATGAAAGTATATTTATATTAAGAAAATTTGACATTTCCTAGGTAATTTTGCTTTGCACATTGATGTGTATTGAATTGGATTAACTTCTGTGATGTTAACCACAGTTAAATATTCTGAGTTGTATAAATATGATTGAGACAGGAATTATAATGAAATATTAGGAAGAAAAAATTTAGACTTTAGATCAAAATAGATAAAGTCAACTTGACTTTCTAATAGGAGATGATGGAAACCTACTCATTAAGTCTTTCAGAACAAAAAGAGTAATCTGATAAGTTAGGTGGTGGATGAAGTGTCTTAAAAGGGGGCTTGAACATCTTCAATTCTATGATTATGTGAAAGAGGTGGACTTTACAATAGAAGCAAGCTTTTTAAAAAGAATCTCAACTTCCTATAGAACTAGATACATGTGAAGATATATCTTGGACTATAAATTCAATGGCTAATAGTTTGTTTCCTACATTTTTGTCTACGTTAATAAGTATGACTAGCCTATAGTATATTTCTCATACTCTCCAAAACTCTGTAAGGTTTGATATAGACTTTTCTAGAATAACAGTGAGGTCAGTTGCAAATAACAGAAACCCTTCTATATTAAGTGGAAATGGGATTAGATACAAATTTATTAGAAAGGCTGTCAGGGCAGATTCTTGGCTGAGACTCCAAAATCGACTTCTAGGAAAAGTTCTGCACAGGTGGCTCACTACATTGATTGCTATCACTGCTACAATAAGTAGATTAGGTTGGTAAGTCGATTTTATGTGTCATCTTGGTGACAATTTGGCTAAATTGCCCAGTTGTTTGGTCTAACAATAGATTTCACTGTAAAGCTATTTTATAGATGTGATTAGCACCTATAATCAATTTACTTTAAGGAAAGGAGATTATCTTCAATGTGGTGAACCTCATCCAATCAGCTGGAAGCCTTAAGAGTATAAAAAATTAGGTTTTCCAAAAACAAACCAAATTGACTTCAATGCTATATCTGTTAATCTTGCTTAAGTTTCCAGTCTATTAGCCTGCTCAACCCATTTCCCACATTCTTAATAGAACAATAGAAAACAAGAGAAGTAGAAAATCTGTATTTATATCTTTAGGTATTGTCTGTTCAAATAACAGCTCCCTTGCAGACCTGTCAGCCAGTCAGTGAAATTGACCTTCCACCAGAGTACAGTGCAAAGGCTCCACCACCACCAGTATCTCCTAGGGGCCAACTCACATCTGGAGAACCCAGAACAAATGAAAATCTAGCCAACAGTTACTCATTTCCAGACAGAGAGACTTAGTGACCATATACAAACAAAAGAGAGGGAAGGAGAGAAAGAGAGAGCTAGACAGAGATGGAGACAGAGAGAGATAGAGTCCATGAATACTTGATTTGCACCCAAAAAACCCTTCAAGCCTTTGGGATTTAGTCACATTTTTGGCTGTAAAACTCATTTCTGAATTGAGCACTTTCTCCAGCATTGATCAGATAGCAGTCTTCTATCCTGCATATGCCAGGGGCAATGTCAGCACTCAACAAATAAGAAAGAAAAATGATGACAAAAACATGAGGCTAAAACTCCATGGAACCTTTTGCCAATTCCTGCTTTTGAAATTCTAAATTGCAAGCTGAACCATATGGCTCCACATACCTTACTGACTAGGGGCTTTTCTCCTGGGAAATGACTAAATCATGCATTTGTCTTCCTGGGATGGCTGAGTTTTCTAAAAGCCCTCTGTCCTCCCAAGCTTACACATATTTTATTGAAGGAAAACCTTGTGACGAATAGAACATTCAAGAGTCATTAGTAGTCACACTCATAACCTTTCATACTTACCCACAATGCCCCAAGCAAGCCTCCCTGTGGTTACTAAATTTCTCCTCTTGCTGAGATTTCCCAGCATGCTCTAGGATTATCGAGTAAAGCCAAATATTAAGAAGAAAATCTTGAAAATCCTTCAGTGCCTGGGGTGGAATCAAATCAGACAAGCTCTTCTCTCTGGCACCAGCCAGCTGAGTTACAAATACTGACCCAGCCCACGCTGAGAGGACTCATCATAAGTACAAATCCATAATGTTTCCAGAATATGTTGGAGACTCACAAATGGGGGAAATGAAATATATGAAACAGTGGGAAAGGTTGAAGAAATAACAGTTAATATTTATTCCAGGCATTCATCTATACATGGTAATGCTGAAATGTTTTTCCCTCAGCATTTCTTTCTGTCTTTAAGGTTTTATAATGGATAAGATTCTGAAGTCATCAGACATAGCACATCTCAATTTGAACTAAATGTAGCTTTTCCCAAAGTGAGTGCGGGACCTAGAAAACAATTGACATTAAAAATGGAAAAGCTGAGCTGGAGACAAAAACATGGACGCTCATATTTCTGGTTAAATGAATTTTATTGCACCACGTTTTAGTATCTTCTTTATGTATTCTACTTGGTTGCTCAGATTGTGAAAATTACAAAATAAAAATTAAGTGGCTGTGTAATATCTGACTTGTCAGTTTTTGCACCTGGCATTCCTTTTACAGCATTAACTTTAACTGTCTCGAGGAGGGGATGCATGAAATATGGAACCCACCTGTCTTTTTGATAGAATGGAAAGGATCGTGGGCTGGAAAGGAGCCCTTGTTCTAAATTCACCCCTGCCACTTCATGCTATTTCCTTAAGAAAATGTCTATGACAACCTGGGCCTTCCCTATGCTTAAGCTCATATGGAAAATGTACTTCTCAGTAAATTTTTAAAAAATTGTATTGTCTAAGATTATTGTCTCCACAGGAGAATCTCAGGGCCTGGAGGGGGCATGTTTACCAAATTCTCTAGTCTGAACATGAATAACCAGGTTGTCTAGCAAATATAAATGGTGTTCATAGACAAAACTTAGCTCAGCTCACAAGTTTTTTTTTTTTCCTTTGATTAATGGAGGGCTTTATTTGCACTCCCATATCATTGCATGGACTATTAAAAACACATGTGCTCAAGGCTCAAGATTTAATAAAATTAGTAATTTTGATGCTTCATTCAAGTGAGTCTTAAGTCTTTTGTTCTTGTTTTCTGCCAGTGCCTGCAGTTGGAGAATTAAATGTCTGCTAGCACAGTTGATATTGTCTCGCCTTCTGCTGAGATGTCAGCAGTTTTATCTACTATGTCTTTTGTATGACCACTATAAATATTGACACAGTGAAAAAAGCAAAAATGAGAAGTATTTTTGACCTCACAGATGACCCTCAGGGATCAACAAGCATCCACTGAGAATACCCGGATAACCAGACTGTAGTCATATGTTAATATAAAGACACAATGATAAAATGATGGCTTCAGAACAGCAGACAGAAATAAGAAAAGAACAAAGGGAAATCCTTCTTGTAAAATACAGAATTTCACCATAGGAAATAATAATCAGACATCTGGTGCGATAATACAAGCACTTTGTATTTTTTTTATATCAACCTTTTTATAAAATTAAAGTACACTAATAAAAACATTTTGTCAACTATATTTGTTTCCAAAGATTGTTACAACAAATTACCATTTCTGTAGCTTATAAAGTCAGCCATGTATTCTCTTAACAATTCTAGAGGCTACAAGTCTGGAATCAAGGTCAAGGCTATCAGACTGCTTCTGAAAGCTCCAGAGGAGATCCTTCTTCCTCTTCCTAGCCTCTGATGCTCCCATAACCCTTTATGTTCCTTGACTTAGAGCTGTATCCCTCTAATCTGTCTCCATCTACACATAGTGGTGTGTGTGTGTGTGTGTGTGTTGGTGTATCCTCTTCTCTTAAAAGCACACCAGTCATTACAGTTAGGGTCCACCCTCATCCAATGTAACATCTTAATTTGCAAAGTTCCTACCTCCAAATAAGATCATATTTATATGTATGGGGGTTATGACTTGAACCTATCTTTTGGGGGGATACAAAGTGAAAGAATCAGATCCTATAGTTCTGAATTATATACAGTGTTTTAAACCTCCGTTACCTTAATAAAAAATTAAAAATTAAAAGTGAGGGGTATGAATTGTTATTAATGTGTGATTATTATGCGGTAATGGATTTGATTGTGTCCCTTAAGCTCACTATACCACATAATAATGAAGAAGCAATTTATTCTGCTCATTTGTTAGTGATCTTCAGAGTTGGAAATATTGAACAAAAACTTTATTTCTTGAAATAGCTTAATAAGGACATAATATATAATCAACTGCTTGCATTTATACTGCATAATTTGTTTTGTTTTGGTATATATATATAAATATATATATAAATATATATATATAAATATATATATATAAAGAGAGAGAGAGAGCGAGAGAGAGAGAGAGAGACATACATATATGTGAACTATCATCAGAATCAATATAGTAAATATACCCATCACTCACCAAAAGTTTCCGCATGCTTCTTTGTAATCCTTCCCTCTTGCCTTCTCCACTTCCATCTCATGTCTCCAGGCAACCACTGGTCCCTTTTCTGTCACTATGATTTGTTTACAGTATACGTAGTTCATTATAATGGAATCATACAGCATGTGCTCTTTTTTTGTCTGGCTTCTTTCACTCAGCATAATTTTTGGTTTCATCCATGTTGTCACATGTACCAGCAAATTATTCCTATATTTGATAAGTAGTTTCCCACTGTATGAATATAACATTATTTTGCTTATTTCTTGGCCTATTGGTGGAAATTGTATTGTTTTCATACTTGGGTATTACAAATAAAATTAAGAAAGAATTTTTAAATCTTCCAAATGCAAGGAATTTACTTTTAGAATATGCTGTATATTTTATTTGTTCACAAACCTAAAAAGTGTTGCTGTTAGCAAAACTTAGCACTTGTAGGTTCCAAAATGATCCAATTCCACTGGTATAAACTGTGGAAAGTCTTTTAAAAAAAGATTCGTAATCAAAAGCCAAAAGAAAATTTTCTACTTAGTAATCCTACTCTTGGGAGTTTATTCAATAGCATTTTTTTTTAATAGAAAAGGTAAACTGGTGATAATATTTTCTACAAAACTCTCTAGAATAAGAAAACTTTGGAGACAACCTAAATACATGTTATATGAGAAAATGCCTCAGATGTTACATTAAGTTAAAAAAAAAACAAAACATGTGGAATTGTATTTATGGAATTTTCATGATTGCAATCATCTAAAATTCAGACAGGCTTGTGGATGAGGGAACTCAAATTATTAATGTCTTACAGATATGAAATTGTGGATATTTCTTTTTACTGTTTTTGTCATAAAATTATGATAATAAACATCAGAGAATTCACTGCTCTAAAGTCACTAAATGAGAGACTTCTCCTTGATAATCTGCAAAGTTATATGCATTCATCTGACTCATTCTCTACCATCAATGCAATAAAGTAGGATGTGGTCAGAAGCCCAGTTTAATCTATCCTAATACAGTGTTACAAAACTCTCAGAACTTAGAGGCTGATATTAGAAAGTCTTTACTCTGAGAATTTTCTCTCAAGTCAAAAGTATATGCATATACATTTTTTAAAGTGGAAATGATCCAGTGTTGAAGGATGCTTGGTACTTGATACAACCACTTTGGAAAACTACTTAGCATTGCCTAGTAAAACAGAGCATACTGCATACCCTATACCTAGAAATTCCCCTCTGGGTATACACCCAACAGAAATGCATATTTATGTTCAGCAAAGATGTGTACTATAATGTTGATAACATCATTATTTATTATAAATATAAATATAATAAAATATAATAAATAAATAAAACTATCAATATAAATAAATATAATAAACCCAAACTGGTAACTTCATAAATGTTATCAAGAGTGATCAAGAGAGAGTAGATAAATAAATTGTGGCATAGACATACAATAGAATGCTATATGACAATTCACAAGAACCAGCTACAATTACAATATTCACATTGTTGAATCTCACAGATGTTGAGAGAAATTAGGCAGATGTAGAAGAATATACACTATAAAATTCCATTTATATAAAAATGAAGCCAGGCAAAGTTAATTCATGCATTTAGGGATCAAAATAATAGTTGTACTAGGGGAAACACTGAAAGGAATGTAAAAGATTTCTGGGGTGCTAATAATTACTATTTATTAATCTAAATGCTGGTTACATGAATATGTTCAGTTTGTAGAAATTTATCAAGTCATACACTTATAAGTACTTTTCTGTAATATATATTATACTATAATAAAAGTTATTTTACAAAGTCAATAAGCATTATCCAAAGCTTTACGGATATTACCAAGAGCTTTCTTTTTTAGGTTGATACTGAAAGGAAGGCCAATTGGCTGAGTTGGTACAGTGTTGTGAATTTACAATGAACTAGAAAATCAGGGTTATATAGCATGATGCATCTGGGGAACTTTGCAACCAGCCTGAAATGGTTATTGCTAGTCACAGAGCCTAAAGTTCTCAATAAATTTTGTTTCCTCCATTTCACACTGTCTGATGATTGGCAAAGAAATAAAACATAGTATGAAGAAGGCCAGAATGCCCTCTGAGAGAATAAAATGTACTGCCAACATGGCATACAGCTGCATCTCCATCCAAAGTTGTATGGAGCTGATGAGGGGTCCAAGTTGCTATGAATTGAGAGCTAATGTGCATCCCTTTGCCAGTTGGAAAAAGCAAACAGAAAATATATTTCTACTAAGATCACTGATGAAAGGAAAGAAAACTTTTCTCCAACCAAGAGAGGAAGAAGAGAAGGGTAACTGCTCATCTTATTAAAGATCAGCTCCCCCAAAAAGGAGAAATTCTCTATGTACCCAAAGCAGTGTTATTTTCCATTAGTCCTCAAATAATGCCCCAGCACTGCTGGGTGGCAAAATTTCTAGTAAGAATTCCAACTACATACACCATAGAAAATGGAAAATGCCACAAATTCAGGCACATTTTTCTTGAATTGGTTTAGCTACATGCAAATGACTCTCCCAAAGAGAGAGAGAGTCAGGAGAAGCTGGCTGTACCCTCAGTCACATACTGCAGAAAGATGAAGGAAGACCACTCAAACTGGTTGGATTTTTCCTTTTCTCACTTTTACTTAAATATGATCTTTTAAAATCCAAAGGCCTTGTACATTTGACCCATATAAAATGAATCTTTGTGCATAAAAGTCTAAATATTGACATGTACAAAGAGCTATTTTTGTTTTTAGTTGCAATATATTTTTTTTTTGACATTTCAGATGTCTGTTATCACACCACATCCATCACCAAGAAATCGTTCTCTACCAATTCACTGGGCTCCTTCCCCACTTTTAGAGTTATTTGAAAATAGCTATACAGTTTAACAAGAATAAAATATCATTTTGATGTGAAAATATTTTAATTTTTAAAAAAAATCCAACTATCCAAGTATTGGTTTTAAATCTTACAAATTCTGTTAGTGATACAAGGGTTGAGGTCAGCTTCTTAAGTAATCTTCTCCTATGTTCTATAGCACTTTGTAATTGAAAAGCAGGATCTGACAAAATGGGGGCAAAGTGAATGTCAGCAATGGGGAATGGTTACATATATCATCTTATGTCATAAAACACCACAGAACCATTAAAAATATCAATCAACTTCTAGTACCAAGATTATGGTCTCTCAGTATCATTTCCTACTAAAAGGGAGAAATGACTCTAGAAGGATCTGATGTAGAAAATGCACTGGGTAGGTCTGGTTTATCTTAATGTGCCCGAAAGCCAGGAAAACATCATAAAGTACTGGGGTTTTGTCAAAAGGAGACAATCCAAGGGATTTCCACTGGCCAAGGATAAGGCCACTTGGGCATCAAACAGAATAACATCATAAAGTAAAACACAGGTTAAAAATCTGAGTCCAAAAATGTAATTGATCACCACTGGGTGTTATTAAAATAACAAGACATTATAAAAAAATTGACATCTAAAAGAAAAGAGTCTAGTCTTTATATTGCCTCTTGTATACAAACTGCTTTTCAGGGTCACCACTGATGGACAAGGGGGTTCTTCATAGAAGAATCTCAACTAGTAAATGCAGAATGATTTAGAAAATCATCATTTTTCAACTCTGAGTGAAATAATGGATGTAGGTAATGTTCACTACTGAGTGCTAAAAACCATTAGGTAAAAGCTAATGGGGAATTTACATTAGGGAAGTGAAACCGACCACACCTAGACCCACTGATCAATTTCAGCATCATTTAAAGTAACTCAGCCAGTACTCTATTTTTCCCAATGTTTAGCACCAGCTCCTAAGTGTTCTTGTTGAATGAATTGAACCTGAATCTATTTTATCTTCTATATTTAACTGTTTATAAAGAAAACACAGGATATAAGAATGTGTTAAATGACACTATAGGATACAGAAAGACCAATTTGGAAGGTGACAAATTCCACAAGGAAAACAACCTGCTTTCTTCAATAAATAGAGGAAATGATGGGGGAGGGGAAGGAATACTGTTGTAAATTGAAAAGACTTATAAAGCGTTATCAAGAAAATGCAATGTATGGCATTTGAACCTCATCAAAACAAACCAACCATCTGAAAAATTTGAGGAAATTGAGGGGATTTGAACATGAACTGAATATTAGATAACTTTAAAGAACCATTATAAATTTTCTTGTGATAATGGTATTATGGTTAATTTTTAAAGTTTTATCTGCTAGTGATACATACTGAAGTGTTTACTGGATAAAAGTAACAAAGTCTAGAGTTTGGTTTAAAATTTTGCAGCAAAATACAAGTGAACAATTTTTAAAGTGAGGTGTGATAGATGAAATCAATTTGACAATATAATGTGTAATGGAATTCATCATCTGACTTTGTGTGTCTTAAATTTTCTATTCTTAATTTTAAAAATGGAAGTATAAATTGAAACTCTGCCAGTTGACCTGGAACAATTTCTATGAGTTCTTTTTTAGTTAAAAAAATCATTTAAAAAAATGAAGTATACATATAATGAGAATCTATTTTTGTAAGACAACGACCTGGTTTTCTGAAACATACAAATACATATACATATACATACACATATACACATACACACAAACCCAGCAGATCCTCACATACCATTGTTCCGTTCAGCATCATTTCTTATGACATAATTCAATGTTGGTCAGGGTTGTTTTTTCTCATTATCAATAAAAGACATTATTTGAGGAACAGCTTTTGTTTATAGGCTGTTTTGTTTAAAGTGGCGATTTCCAAGAATTATTGAAAATGTTAGGTGAGAATTCACTGTGTACACACACACACACACACACACACACACACACACACACACACACACTTACCTATAACTTCTCGAGCACCAAGAATTGGTTGGAAGGTCACATGCTAGATTATAAACATGAACTAGCTCTGGCTACAGACTGATGTGTGTGGGAGAAAGAATAAGTAATGGCAAATAAAGAAAAAATGCTTCACTTAGAAAAGGCATTATGCTGTGACCAAATGTATGCATTTATATGAAAGTATATAAATGCAGATATTTCTACATGTATGCAGGAGGTTGTTCTTAACTTTAAAAAAAAGGCAGAGCCTTCCCATATTTTGAAAGTCAGTTTTCCTAGCACTGGATAGCTGCAGTAAACTTCTGCAAGCCCACATGAAGCTGGAGCAAGGAAAAAGCAGGGGCTCTCAGGTAGCAGCCTTCAGTGAGCTGAAGTGAGGCAAATAGAAATGGGTGTGTGGTGGGGTCTGCGGCATGGAGGCTGACTGGAAATCAATACTTCAACATGCACTGAAACACTCACCACCATGCTGGAGTCATGGATGGCGAGGAAGCAAAATGAAATGTCAGCTGAGCATACAGCAGAGAACAAATATCTTTTTCAGAGCCCAAGTGTCCAGTGGAATGTGCCCCAGAACCAGGCAGTTGTGGTCCAGAGGAAAAGCACTGAGCCAGGAATCAGTGCTGTGCTCTGTACGTCTTACCTTGGCTCGGTCATGTACCAACTGCATGGCCTCAGAAAAGGAGTGTGACCTCTAGGTCTCTACACACGTAAAAATGAGAATAAAAATAAAACCTCCCCTGTGGTGATGAGATCATTTACACTGACTCTACAAAGTGCTTTAAAAGGCCCTCTAAAATGCACTATGCACTGAAAGTGCCAGAAAAGATTGCTATTCCCACAATACACACATATTCACCACTCATAACTACATTCACATGTAGAAATGTTGTATCACAGCAACACAGCTCTTCTCCCAACTTACAGATAGGAAAACCTAAGCTGAAACACCTTGCTAAATTAATGATCACACGTTAATCCATGATGAAACTATTGGGGGTCTAGAAGATATACTCATCTCCTCAGGTGTCCAGGAATGAAATATATACTAAATATATAATTTTAAAGGGTCTCATTCATAACTTTAATACACTACTTCTGATCTGGAGAGTTGGCTTGAATCCTTGACCTGAATAATTTCTAAAACCATGTTCTATCAACTGAATTATGCTCCCCACCTCCAATTCCATATTGAACACCTAAATTGCAATATGACGGATCTGACAGTATTTGGAAAGGGAATCCTCAGGAGTTAATTAGGGTGAGATGAGATCATGAGAGTGGGGCCTTCATGATGGGATCAGTGCCCCAAAAGAAGAAATGCCAGAGAGTTTA
Organism: Scalopus aquaticus; assembly: GCA_004024925.1. Taxonomy (NCBI): domain Eukaryota; kingdom Metazoa; phylum Chordata; class Mammalia; order Eulipotyphla; family Talpidae; genus Scalopus; species Scalopus aquaticus. The sequence goes on along the minus strand of PVIJ01002747.1, from coordinate 129,447 downwards.
CTACCTACCCCTCCACACCCCTGTCCCACTACCACAACTTCCACCTCCCCAACTCTGCCCCTGCTATGTGAGGACACACAGGGAGGCAGTCATCCCCAGGCCAGGAAGAGAGTGCTCCCCAGAAACTGAACCTTGATAAACCTTGATCTTGGGTTGTGAGAGAATAAGTGTCTGTTGTTTAAGTCACTGAGCACAAGGCATTCTGTTATGGCAGCCTAGCAGACAAGTGACCCAGGTCAGAAGCCTCTACCTTGTGTTTCCACTAAATTCCAAATTTCCTATATCACAAGATATATGACCTTACACTGTCATGCCCCTTTCTATCTCTACAACCTTGGGCAAGTTATTTAAGATTTTTCTGTGACTCTGTTTCCTTTTCCATACAAGGGGGATAATAATGGAACCCATCTCAAAGGTTTGGGTAACGATTAAGTGAGTTAATACCAGACCTCACCTAGAACAGCATCTAGCAAATGGTAAATATCTAACAGCTAACTAGTATGAGAAACTATTGTTACTATCATTTTGTTATCTGTCTACTGGCTAAATGATAAATCCCATAAGGGCCTAGGAACCTTGACTTTTTGCTGACAATTGTTACCCTCAGAACAAAGCCAGTAACAGCACATAAATATTTTCTAAATGAACAACTAGACAATGAGAAGAAAGAATGATTTAGCAGCAAAAGGGGAAACATATTCAGGAAGTGCATACTGCATCTATAAGTAGAAACAAAAACTACTTTCTCTTAAACTACTTTAAGCAAAAAGTTATAATTTGTGATTTAATTGATTAAATACACAGCCAGAAAGATGAGGAAAAAACAATATAATGCTCTCTGAACAAGTGACTTGAATCAATACAATTAGCTACCATGAAACTACAGGGGCGTGCTCCGTCCTAAAGTCCATTAAAGGTGTTTGAACAACCATTGTGCGAGTTTTGGTTTTTCATTTAATTTTAGTAAAATATTTTACTGGAGGACAGTTCAGGGTGCAATAACAATGAAGTGTAGCTACTGCTCTAGGTGACATTCCATTTCATTCCTGAACACCTGTAGAGATGAAGAGACTAACCCCAATGCCTGGGAAGTCTGGTTGCTGGTTATCCCAAAATGAAATGTCATGTACACAACCTTTTTTTTTTTTTTAATTTAATATCCACCTTTCTGCCCAGCAAATCAGAAAGACAAAAAACAGTAGTTATTCAGAATGGGCACCACATGCATTATAGAAAATGCATCTCATTTGGAACCTCAGTCATATTCTTGATGAAAGATCAATAAAAATGTGAACTTTGAAATATTCCTTGTTGCCTCCTGAATAAGGGTGATAATGAGCCTTTAATTTTATTTTGACTGAAATCATAAAGCAAGGCTTGGATCTATTGCACAGCTGCAGCCACTATCTGCATAAACAATCCATATCTCTAGGCAAAGCGTTTATAGCCTAAATAAGTCTGGAAGGCAATGAGAGCAATAAGGAAGCTAGATTTAAAAGCGAGGTGGTGATCTGTAGATCACAGAAGTCAAAACAGACAGAGAGCCTGTTCCTTCTATTACCAGGACCACGCTTGACTATTTTTCAACCTTATCGCATATCTCAAAACATCAGCGCATAATGCCCACCTCGGGCTAAACTGCCTGAAGGAATTTAGCAAAATTGTCCTGCTCCTCTGAAGTGCAAATAAATTGTTCTATTGTATAAATAAGGAGGGAAGAAAATCCTCAATAGCCTTCGGGGATTCTGCCCAGGGTATTGGACAACAGCCAGGTGTCATCTCTGGCAGAAAACCCCACACTCATCCCTCTGGGAAAGGAGGAAAAGAATGTTTACAAAATCCTTGGGCAACCTGAACTGAACACCTGTGTGGGGTGTTCATAGAGTCAAGAAAGTTGATTTCTTTTCTGAAAACCCACAGTGGCCAGTGCTGGAGGCTTCATACATCAAAACTCTGACTGACAGGGGCGAGAGTTAGAGGAATTAATAAAGTTTTGTTCATGCTGTTTAATTTCTTCATTAAAAGACTGTCTTTTTGTGTGTATTTGTTCAAAGCCATTATCCTGTAGCTCTGACGACAACACATGGGTGATTACTTTAAAAGATGTATTACCCTTTCTTTACTCCCACTTCACTCTTCCCTGGGACAGCCATCTGGTCTATGGCTTGAATATTATCTGTATACTGATGTTGTCCAAACATATTTCCACCCCATCTTCTGCTTGAGCTCCAGACTTACATTCCACTTCCTGCTTGATATATCCATTAGGATGAAGAACGGGCATCTTAAACATGATCATTTTATAAACAAAACCATTGATTTCCACCCATACCTATTTCTCTCAAAGACATCTACCCATTTGCTCAAGTCCCAAATCCAGGACTTGGTCTCGATGATTTCTTTCCTTCTCGACCCCTGTCAGGTTGGCCTTCAAAGTAAACAATAAACAAGTAAAAACATAAATCAATAACATTGATTAATACAATAGCACTTATTCTCAAGACATGGTCAAAGAAAGCTGTTATAAGAAGCCTTAAAAGAAGGAAATCCTGTCCTAGGCCTGGGCTGCGAGGGGCGGGGCCCAGCACTCGGGGTGTCTGGTTCAGAGCACCTCCTCTGTGTCTTCCTCCCTTGCAATTCTAAAGAATTCCGCGCTGGCCATGACAATGACTGAGAGCTAAATAAAGCTATTTTAACCTCCTCTCCACCCTTGTTGTAGTTTTTAATGAAATGAAATGCACCAGCCTCCCCCTGGCAGCCAGGGCCACTGTCACGGAGCTCCTTTGGCTGAAGCCTCTTACTGGGAGCAGCTTGGTCTCCTGGCTCTTCGTTGGGTCGGTGGGATGAGTTTCAGTGCTTTACAGTTGTGCAAGATCCTCTTCTCACAGCGTAAGGATGAGCAAAGTTGGGGCCAAATAATCAGGCACGGAGCACACTGGAGCCAGCGGCCTGCTGGCCCTGATGGCAGCGAGGTCTGCTGAGCGACCCGGCCACGTGATCAACAGCGGCCAGCCGAAAGGAAGCGCTACGAACGCAAAGGCGCTGCGGCGCCACTCTAGACAAAGTGGATTAAATAATCTACTTAAATCCTTTTTCTATAAAGTGAAACCCAAGTGAAAATTCAAGTCAGCTCAAAAGATTTCTAGACCAACAGCTTACCTTCAAAATGCCTCAATGTAAGTTATTTCTCCTTGGAAATCATGTGCTGAACTTCACTACAGATAGGCTGACTTTTCCCTCATTTGCTTAGGGACAGTGTCAGTTTATACCTGCTTTCTCCTTTCTTTTCAGGAAGCTACCACTCGTGGCCTTGCTAATGATCTGTACACAGTGAAGGACAGGCATTGACAGCATCCTTTTGGTACCACACACAAGAGCAGCCAGCCGTTTGCTTTATGTCAGCCGCTGCCCTTGGCTGGGTCTGGAGTTACTCAGACCTGAGCAGTTTAGTTGTATCCGAATCCCAGGAGTCTCTCCATCCTTGACCACCTCCCCACAGAATCAGCTGTGAGAAATTCTTCCCGGGGCTTCTCCTCTCCTAATTCTTATCTTTCAGCTAGCAGAGTCACTCAGTGGAGGTGTACTGGCCCAAAATTCTTTTCTTCTACTCCCTTCCACACTAGCCTCCCCATTATCTACCCCTTTCCTTGCCTCTCCCTCACACTGTTACTACCACTACTAACTTGCTCTGGTTTGCTTGCCCTAAATATCGCTGTCCCCACTGTCCCCATAAAACACCATCATTTTCACTTGTTTCATCAATGAAAATCTTGTGCTTTCTTCAAATTCACTTATGCATCAATCACTGAATTGCAGGTACATGTTAGGCACCACTCAAGGTGCTGGGAATATAATACTGAACAAAACAAAGCTCCCGAGCTCACCAAATTTAGATCTACAGTCTTTGAAATTCTTTATTGACCACACCAGATCTCCTCTTCCTCTGAAATACCTGAAATCTTATTGTTGTGGTCACATCTCCATATTCACCCAGACTAGAAATAGGAAACTTATCTGTGACTTATCATTGTTCCAAAGTCCTGCTTTTTTAATATCCTAAGAATTCCATTCCCCCCATCTCTACCCAATTCTCTACCTCAGAACGCTCATCATAGGTGATTTGGAGTATACCGTTACCTAAGTGGTTGTTCTACCTCTGTTCTTGCCTCCCTCAACTCTGTCTCCCATGGGATCACATGATTCATTTAAAGTAAAAGAGCTAATCAAATCCTTTCCCTCTCATAATGCTTCAAAAACCCAAGTTGGGCCTCTCTGGTGGCGCAGCGGTTAAGCGCTGCGCTGTGGAGCTATTGGCAGTGGTGACACGAGTTCAACAAACAGCTGGGGAGATTCTCACATGGTGCGGCAGACCTTTCCTGCCTCACCCACTGCTCCGCTCAGCAGTGTAGTCCCGTCCATCTGCCTGTTTTGCTCCCACTCTGTCTCTGGTGAGCCCTCTCACCGCCCCACGCCTCTGGCCTGTACCCCAGTTTGTATGCATAAATAAATCTTAAAAAAAAAAAAAAGCCCAAGTTACTTGATGTGATACAAAAAGCCCTCTAGGATGTGTCTGTGTATCTCTGGCCTCATTGTTTTGCATCATTTCTGTCTTGTATTTCTCCTGGGGAGAGTATGTGGTCTGCTGCATCTCCCCAAGCTCAACATTTCTCTCACAGCTGGTTTGCACATCTTTGTAGTCTCCAAGCCTAGCACAGTGCCTGGTATATATACTAGCTCCTTAATTTGAGACTGAACTGAGTTTCTGCTATTGTCTCTGCATTATAGGTGTTTTTTTATCTTAAGCTTTCATGTGCCTGGGTCTTGCTTCTTCAACCTTATAGTGCATTTACTTGGACAGTCTTTAGCACTATTTATAATTTATAAATGCTCTTTTCTCTTCCTTCTACTCTCCTATTAAAGTTAGGGATAACCACACGACCTGTTCTGGCCAATGAAATATGAACAGAAGTAGCAATTGCCATTTTCTAGAGAAAGCATTTAATCACCAGTATAAGATACTTCCACCATCTCCTCTTGCTGCAGGGGAAACAATAGAAAATGGAGCCTTCCCCAGTTTGGCTGCTTGCATGACTAAACTTAGCAGAAGCTCCTACTGACCTGTGCTGGAAGTGAGGCATCAGCAAAAAACAAACATTGGTGATCCAGGGAGATGTGCAGATTATTTATTGTGGTCACATCACCTTGTTTTCCTGAATCTCTGTTCCCTGAGGACTGGAGCTACAGCACTTACCCTTGTGTCCTCCAAGTGCCATAACCTGTTAGAATATAAAGAATGTATTTAAACTTTTTTTTTCTGGTTTTCACTATTTCATAATGTCAGTTTTCAAGTATTCCTCTTATCTGCTTCTGCTGCTTCATTACTAAAGTACAATACTGCTCCATTTCAGCACACTGATGATTTCTAAAGTAGAAAAACCAAATTTCTAACCAGTTCACCAAATCCAGTGTTGGTCACTTATGTCAGATTTTGTGCAGAGTGAAATGCTTCCCCTCTGATGACTGAGCAAATCCTGCTATTGCTCTAGGCAGCATTACAGGGGCCCAAGAACAGAAGGTGCTGAGCACAGGCAGGCAGCCAAGAGCTGCGAAGCAGGGGACCGAGTCACCACTTACCAGGGGGTGAGTGTCAGCGCACAAGTCTCCCTGCCTCCTCTACCCCAGCAGATGGCACAGCAGCATGGCAGTAAATGCCATGAAATAGTCCTCCATTTACCTTTATATGCCTTTTTAAAACTTCACTTTTGAGTATATAATTCCGTGAGAAAAAAAAAGTCCTCTCTGTTTCTTTTTAAACTCCATTGTTAAACAATGGAGTATTCAAAAAGAAAAGGATTTCCCAACAGTGTCTTCCTGAAAGAAATGCCTTAGGTATATTTATTCTCTGAAATCCTTATGGGAACTTGAAAGGCCTATTTTTTTTCTTCCTCATGTAAATTTATTACGCATCACACCAATCTTATTTCATACACGTTGGCATGGAGCTAGCTATGTGCACTAGTTCATGGAGTTAAAAAAACAACCAAAAAACAAACCCATAGGCATTTTGCTATTTCTTCCATCTATTAATTTTCTAACACATTGCCTGCTACCTCCTGCCATAGACGTGCCTCTAAATACTCCTTCATAGGAAAAGATCCAGCTAATCTTGCCTGATCTGCTTTCTATGCTGGAAGTCAAAATTAAACTTGCAGGCACTCTTTCTATGGTTATGTTTCCTAAAATTAATTATAATTTTTTAGCTAGAGTTATCAATTTTGAATTTTAACTTGAAGTTTTTATTTTTCTAAGTGTCAAATGTTTTAGTTTGAAGGAAACATATCTACATTTACTCTAACTACAATGTAATTTCCTAAAGATACTTTCTGAAGGACAACCAAATTTTCAAGTTAAAAATAAGCTGGTAGACTTTATATATATATATATATATATATATATATATATATATATATATATATATATATATATATATATATATATATATATAAAGAAAATGAAAAAAGAGTACAGTGTTTTTTTTTTCGTCCACTTAAACAAAATATTTAGGGATCACCAAATGTTTTAAGAACTATTTATCTAGTGCAAAAATACACAAACAAATGTGGGTATGCAGGTCTGTGCTATGGGTAGAGATCTGCCCTGTTTTGCGCATAACTCTGTCCCACAGTAGGGGACTCCCTCCCCATTCTTAAGACAAGTCCCCTGGTAGATGGATGAGACAAACATTTTGAAGCCTGTCAAAATAATACCAAGAAGATACCACAATGGAAATAGGTTGATATATTCAAATATACAATTATTTAAAACTATAATACTGAATTTAAAAATAAAATATATTGCAAATATCTATTTTTAACAAAAGAGATGCTTCTCTACACACACAGAGGAAATGATGACAAGTGAACCTATAGAACAAAAGCAGGTTAACCTCCCCAATGACATTTTCATTCAGCACAGGAGTAAAGATTTAGAATCAGCAATAGCTTTAGGAACGGTATAAGGCATGCTTCTTCTGGTAATAAATATTGGTGTCATTTTGGGGGAAAGTAACTTGACTACATAAATCAACTCCTGAAAATGTGGATCCCCCTAAACTAATAGTTCTAATTCTAATGAGTCAATGACTAGGTAAGTGCAAGTATTTTTTTATTGCAGGAGTTCAGTATGCACACAGAATGCATTCCAAAATTTTAACTTTGATTAGCTACAAAAGTAAACCTGAAAAATCACTAGTATTTCCTTTTAAACACTCATTGGTATGTCTGAAGTTACTGTTACACATTACTTTTGCAACAATTTGTCTCATTTTTCTTTTACAGAAAAAGCATTTTAAAAGCATAGAAAGATCGATTGCCGCTTTGGGGTTCCTATCCAGAATTACCCAAAGTCAAGTTTTATTCCAGTTGATAACAGGGCAGATTAAATGTGAGAAGCATAATGGTAGGCTCCCTTACACAGCAGCTCTTGGTTCTTTTCTGGATACTTCTGCCTGCATGGAGTGCAGTTCAAGGGAGATGGCTACTGCCCCACACATGGTCTAGATAATCTTGGCCATAAAGTCATAACTTTCTGTGCCTCTGTGATTCATGAAGCCAGATATCTGAACAAAATCTGTGGGAATGCAGAACACAGCAGCAGGCAGTGAAGGAGAAACTGATTCCAACTTTTGTGAGAGCTCCCAAAGAAGAAAGCAGCCCTTTCCCTTAGGTCAACTCCACGTCACACGGCAGAAAACAGTGGCAAGTGAGAAATGCCTTGCCCAGACACAAAACTCAGAAGATGGCCCTGGACTCTGAGGTGGCCGGGTTGGCAGTTATAGGGCTGAAGTGGCTTCATGCCACAGCAGTAAAAAGCCTGCTGCAGTCACACATTTGCAATTAGTTTGGCAGTGTTTCTAACCCAGACTGAGGGATTTTGATTTCCCCATATGAGGCAATGACAAGGATTTCAAATGGACCAAACATTTTTATATTAGTGTAAACAGCACTGAGACAGCTTCAGCTGGCAGAAGACAGGGAAACCAAGAGTATATGAATTATTTACTACAGAGTAACTAGCTGAGCACCATCTGTTCTCAGCCACCACCCCTATCCACTGTAGTCCTTTCTATACTATGCCCTCACCCTGCTTCTGTGAACCCCCCAACACCAGTCTTGTCCAAGAATCTGAAGTCCCATCGTTTCCCTGAATATAGAGACTTAGAAAGTTAATTCCAGCAGAGCAATTATTAACGCAGAAGCTCTTTTAATGCTTCAAAGTATTATAAGTTGTCCAGCTGAAAAATATATTCATTCTTCCAACCTTCATCCTGAGACTGAATGTGAGGTTTCACCTATAGAATGAGGGGGAATGGGGCATCATGGAAAACCAATATTTTTCCACTCTAAGATCCATAAACTGGTTCTAGGTCATAAAAGTAGAATAGAAAAACCTGCCAAATTAACAATCGAGCAAAGACAAGTTTCCAAAACACCTAGGAGCCACATGTGGTATTTACATTTGTGTCTAGTTGATTTTTACAGAAACTATGGCCTTTTAGGAAACTAACTGTCCTACTCTGAAACCCAAAGGGACAATATTAGTCAATCAAAACCGTAGCCAGATCCAACAGTGGTTACAGTACTACATGGGATCTATTGACTGTAAAGGAGACATAAAATGAGACCCCTGAGAGAGAGAAATACAACTTTTCATTATATACAAAAACAAACCATTTATGCAGAAGTAGTTCAAAAATTTATTGATGTGTGTTTGTAAGAATATAAAAGATTTATTGTTTTCTGTTGCTCACATTTGTATACCAGAATAAGAAAGTAGGAGTTAAATCTAAAAACATGCCCCGGCTCCCCCAAACCTGATCTGAAAACTAGGTAAGATTTAGCTGTCTAGAGAGATAAGCAGGCAGCACCCACAGCCCTCACTAACCCGAATGCATCAAATGATTCCCTCCTTTTCTATCTTACTAATATCGCTGTAATTATACTTCCAAGAAGAGGCAAAACCAATTAGAAAAATAAGATTTCAATGTCAGTGGAGATTAAACATGAGTTCCGTAATCAGCTCCTGCAAACATGCAGAAACAATGGAAGGGAGAAGCTGGTCACCCCCAGCTGCTCAGGTGAATGGGTGTGCATTTGAAGTCAAGTAAAAGTTGGGACTTGTTCTGACCCACGGAACCGAAATGAAGACAGACAGACAGAAAGGAAGCAAAGTTTATTAAAGAGCTCTTGGGCAACAGGCCGTTTCCAGGATGCTTCTTCGATGACTGTGAAATCTGAGGACTCCTGAAAGCACTCTAGTTTCCAGTAAAAGCCTTAGTTACTATACTGTACAGAAAAAGTCTCATTGGATTTATACAAACAAATGTTGCCAGGAAGTGTCAATACTTACTACAGATTGTATATGATGAAGTGAGAGAGAAAAGTAAATGTTCTAGTCTACTCATTCAAAATGTGATTTGCCATTACTGTAGATAAGCTCTGCGAATAGCAGAAAAACTTAAAGTAACAAACATACAGATGTTTGCAAAACAATTACTCAGAGTGACAAGGACCTTTCAGAGCAGATCCACTTTCCTGACAGGTTTCAGCAAAGCTGATAGAATAAGATTTTTAGGTAACCGGAGAGTAAAAGAGCACCAAGATTTCTAGATTACCAAACAGTTTTTAATCTGTCACAGGAAGCTAGCAAAAGTAGTTTCACATGCAAAAGGACCAAAGTTCGGTGATACATAGGCACACTACTGACACTTAAGTTACCAAGATATTTTTATAGTAAGTCATTTAAACACACAAAATTTCTGTTTCTAAAATCCCTTTCTCAGACCCACAACACTTTCTTTTGCTGTCTTTACATTTAAAATTTCTTTGTACATTTTCTTCCTATCAAACATATCTCACTTTACTTGCAGCCAGGGTCACCACATTCCAGTCTTTAATTTCACATGGTAAGACATTATACTAGGTGCCATATTATCATCTCTCCAGACTAGAAAACTTACATAAACACAGCCTTTAATTCATTAGGTGAGAGGGCATTGAACATTAGTTTTCCTATGATGAAAAGTAGTCCTAAAGGTTAATTTTCCTTACAATAAGGAGAAAAGTAAACCTGAGAGTTAATTTTCTTAGGACTGGAATTACAAATGAAACATTGTTAATGCAACAATTTACCATACCAAGTTTTTTCTTTAGGCTAGCAAATAATCAGACAAGCCTCAAGCATTAGACAGGTTGATAAAAAACAAGAAAAAACAGAGAAACTCAACACCATACACATTTTGACATACATGTGACTCAGTACCACTGAGCAGGTTTTTTTGTTTGTTTGTTTGTTTGTTTGTTTTTTTCACCTTGCTTTAGACTTCATCTTGATTTTTAGTAGGACCAAGGTGAATACAGGTAAGACACTTGTAAGGAAAAAACAGAAGTTTCCTTTTAAGAAACAATAAGCAGATTTATGTTCATGGGAAAAAAGTTGATGAAAAGTCATGTAGGTTTAGACATTGAAAAGTAAACTAGGTTAATTACCTGTTAGCTGAATACCATGAGCTTTTAGTAAACACATTTAATATAAAGTATTAATACACCACAGGACTGAACAAAGTGACATTAAGGAAAAACATCTCCTGCGGGTAGTCAAGGTCAGTTGACAAAGGCCAGATGCAAGCAAATGTTTCTCAAAACTCCTGGAAGGAAAAAAAAAAAATTACTCCAAGCAGCAAAAGAAAATTCAAAACCTCTGTAGTCCCAAATGAATTAACTTCTAAGAACACTCTTGAAATGACTAGTTTTTGGTGATTTAAAGTCCCAGTGAAATGACGTCATTTTAAATTCCCATTGCATTTAATTCACAAAATAGTCTCCATCAGCAAGGTAATGGCCTGTTGAGGGACAGCTCATCAACTGTATTCTTAAGCCTGCGCTAACGTGGGTCACACATAATAGTGTTCACAAATATTGTCACCCACCTCCCGGCCTTCAGCAAGGACAGCAGGAACACCAAGTGAGCAGAGCAATTTAAATGGAAATGTATGGAATGGAGTTGCATTGTATTACGCACTGGGAAGGTGACTTCTAAGGGGGCTTTGAGGGAGAGAGACTAAATGAGTCCCCGCCCCCCTGACCACAAACAAAGGGTCAAGGCATCTCCATCAAGCCTCCCAGAATGCTAGAGCAAACTATATTTGAGATTCAGACTATTGCTGTCCTAACACTTTGGGGAAGTAAAATCTCAGGTTCCTCAGAGGTCACAGCAAAGCTTAACTGCCCTTGGAGATAAAGGGTTTAGAGTTTCCAGAGGGTCTCACTTAGTGTTATCAGAGAAAAGATAATTTGGAGTGATTCTTTAAATGCCCACCCTAGGTGCATCATGAAAACTAATAGTGGTAGAAAACCAAAACATATTTTTAAAAATATAATGGCAAGTTTAAATATCAGAATATATAGTAATATGAGAATATGAGTAAAAGTTTAAAAGGTTTAAAAGTAAAGATCAATCAATGTCTCTAGCCAGCACACAATTAATATAAGCCTGCTGCTTCAAGAGTCCACAGGACATTTTAAGAAACACTTTTTTCTTTCCTTGACTTTTGTCAAGGTTTTATCATATTTTTTAGACTCCTTCCTTTCTGAATACATACAGAACTGAATGAATACAGTTCTGTCTTTGACTTTTCACTGGTTCCAGTATTTCCAACGAGCCCCAGCTTCAAATTAGGGCATAACACTCCTCTTTCATTCCCTGGGGGCTTCAGTTACCATCTATTAACTTCTAAATAACTGACACCTTCTTAATATAGTGTAAATACTAACCTTTTGGCCCCTTATTATTTATAAAATGTATCCAGGATAAAGTTTGGATTCTGGTTTCTCTCCTTATTTTGCATGGTGTTCTTTGATGAACAGATGTTTTGTTTTATCATTTATTTTTGGTTCTATATTGGAAGTTAAGAAATCTTCCCTAGCTCAATTTTACAAGTAATCTATTCCAAAATTAAAAAAAAAAAAACTTCCTATTTATAAACTTTAATCCACCTGGAACTGATTGTTTATGAATGGTGTTAGGAATGAACATATTTAATTTCATGTGGCTGTTTAGTTGTCTAAGAGCATTTGTTGAAGTGTCCATCTTCCAAATCTGCCTTCTGTCATACATCAAACTCCAGGAGTAGTTGGGTCAGCCTGTGCTAAGTCTACACCATATTGAATGTTTAGTTATGTGCCCATATACATACCTCTTACCTTTAAGTATGAATTAGTTACGCTTGATTCTTTGCTTTGATTAGAATTTAACTCTACAGATTATTTGAGAACTTATTCCTGTTTATTAACAAGGTATAACTATTAATTTAGTCATTCCTTTATATATTTCTACAAAAATTTATGTATTTTGAAAAGGTTATAAACACACACAGATGCACACACCTTTTTGGTTTGATATTTTTATTACATTTTTAAGAATTCCCATTGTGAAGTTAGTTATTTCCAAATGAAGTTAGTTTTTATGTGTTGATCCTGTACTTACCAACACTGCTAGGCCCTTAATTTAGCCTAATAACTTGAACATACATTCTTTTGGATTTTCTACATAAATAATTGCATTAGCTCTGATTTATAACTATTTTTTCTTTTTCAAACTTTGTATCTGTCTAAAGGAAAAGCTTTCTGACATTTTATTATTACAGATCTTGAGTCCTTTGTTAATTTCCTTTCTATCACTAGTTTGCTAGTTTTGCCACAAATGAGTTCTGAAATTTATCAGATGCTCTCTCAGTATCTACTGAGACTGTCATATGGAATTTCTCTTACAGTTTCTGACTTAAATTGTGTCTGTTTTATTTTGTTGGTTCATTTGAGATAAACCATGCTTGCGTTTCTGAGATAAATCCAATTGTTAAAGATATATTATGCTTTTATAAAATAATTGTTATTCAATCTATCACAATTTTGTGATTTTCTTTTTTCGAACCCAGGTTTTTGAGAGAGACTAAGCTATAATTTTCTTTTTCTGTGTAATCTTTATCTGATTTTGATTCCAAGTTATATTCACCTGCTAAGTCCTTTTGGGAATACTTCCTTCTTTCCATTTATCTTAATAACTTTCTAGCCACCTGGAATAATCTGTACCTTGAACATTTAGTATGTAATATGTCTAGACCTGGTTTTTATCTTATGGGAAGATAGTAATACATTAATTTAGATAGTACCTGCATCACTTTCAATCCCCACCAACAATGTATGAAAGAATCTGCTTCTTCACACCCTTGCCAACACAGTATTTCATCAATCATCATAGGTAACAAATGGCAATTCGACTTAGTTCTTAATGTGTATTCCTATTACTAACATGGATTCATTGAGTGCTTTCATTTTGGAAAGTTTATTTTAATCCCTAGAAGTTCTGTTTTGTTCTTTTTTAAATCTTACTATTTTTCCTTGATTCTTGCTTTTGTTCATTGTCTCAAATTCAATATTACTTCATTGAATGCTGTATACATATAATTTTAATTTTATTTAAAATTTTATTTTAAAATTCAGTGTCTAATCATTTTATTATATCAAAACATTTGGTTGTAAAACTGTTTTCATGACCCTAAATCAGAGCCACCTGCTTCCTTATGCATGCAGTAAGTTTCAGTCACTGTTTAATGATTGTGATCTATCTGTAAAGAAAACAAAGGGCCTTGGTGTGATGGGATATGGAACACAGAGGAATATACACTATCAGTAAGGAAAAGACTAAGCTGTCAAAAATACATGAAGTAAATGATGCTAGAAAATTATGCTAGAAGTTGGAAAGTATTATGGGAAGACATAGAAACCAGAATGGAGATGGCAAGAGCCAAAGGGAAGAGTACAGGCCCCAACATTTAACATATAACCACTTACAAAATCCTGTTATTTTATATCCTAAGAATTCTGTAAGCCAATTCTATCCACTCCCATCTCTTCCCAACTGTCTGGATAAGGACTTTCATCAGAGGTCACTTGGCCTGTGCTATTACCCCTAATAGGTTGCTCTACCTCTCTGGTCTTGCCTCCCTCAAATCAACTTTCTATGGGATCACACATAATTTATTTAAAACAAAAGATCCATCAGGTCCATTCCCTGCTCATAAACTTCCAAAACATTAAAACATTCACTAAGGTGGAATTCTAGAAAATTCTTACAGGACTAATCATATAGATATTTTGGAGGAGAGTGGAAAGGTAGCAAGCGGAACAAAGAATGCAAAGTAAGAGCAACCAGTTCTTCAAGCTTCATTCTTTTCTTTCTTTCTCACATTGCCCCTGCTTTGAATGAGATGGCAATACACATGAGCATAATTATAGATAAACCTATGTCCAGTATGCATCCTCTGTGGATTTAAAAGCATTCAATCATCTTAAACGTAAATGCAAATACATACATACATTTGTGAACTTTTACCAATTCATACTATTAGTTGCCTTTCAAGGAAACAGGAATACAAAATTTCTAACAGACTGCCTTCTCAAAAATGATGTTTTGTCCACCAATTACCTACTTAAGGGAGATTACCTTCAGGGTTTCTGGGTCAGCAGACACCTGATTATTTTGTTGTCCTGTATCAGTTTAAATATTTCTATCTGCTCTATTTTTAAGGAACTTACATACTCAATTAAATTTTAAAACCTATAGTTCATTTTGATTCTGTACACATTGCAAACTCCACGATCATACACATTCTGAGGCTTTGGTGCTGGTTCACTAACATTCTGAGCATGCAAAACACATTAAACACATATTACAACATTGCAAGATCTTCATGGAAATCTTTAAAGACAGTTCATTTTCAAATAGCACCTTTTTTTGGAGAGTTCTGAAAAAATCATTTTGTAATAAAACACTAAATACTGGTTTATTTAATGTGTAGTTTCACTGAAAGAATATATTACTGCAGAAAGCTTACTATTTTTATAACCACATTTCACTTAAAATCTTCCTGCAAAAAAAGTTCATTTGTTTTTGTTGCAGGTCTGGGCAAAGGGTGATAAAAAGCTTTACAGTCCAGGCAATCACACTGAGAACAAAGGGCAGGTGTCATTTTTTATTGTGATTGGCTGGAGCTGAAATCAGGACTTTCTCCCTCTCTCTGAGGCTATTGTGGAATTTACAGTAATCACTCTGGCTGGCTGCCCATCACACAGCCGAACAGCACACCAACAAAATAATATCTAGGGAGAAGGCCACAACATATTTTTTAAATTCTCATTGTTTTTACTCTACAACTTTGAAAGATTTTTTTTTTTTTTAGAAGAAAAAACTCACCCAGCTGTTACCGCTATTCATATTCCAATAGCCTCCAAACTGCTCCAGGCCACCTGGTTGACTTTTGCCTTGGAGTCGGTCCAGAAAAGCATTATTTACCCTTTAAAACAATGAAAAATGTGTGTGAGTGGAAAGCTGGCTGCAGGGCTGAGAGACTTTTGAGAATCTAATGTGCTTTATGAACTGACTGTGGGGATTGCTTCCCCCCTTCAGCTTAGAAGAAATCTACAGAAAGTGCTTTTCACATTAACCATATGACATGCTGTTAACAGCCCTTTGCTGGAGCTGGTGCCAATCTTGGCGCAGGCTGGAGGAGGCACAGCGCTGTACTTCAGAGTTTCGCACCCACCTTTACTACAAGATGAGCCGTGGTCACCCAAACAACCATACCTCAAAGACTCATGCCAGACATGAACCCCAGAGATAGAGAAAGATGGATTCTTCAGCAAGAATTAAAACATGAAGAGAAACCAAAAACAGTTGTTGCAAGACCTATGTCACTCCATCATACCCTGTACCCCATTGCCAGGTCTTGCTAAACTGAATCCTATAAGAGAAAAGTCGAAGGAAAATGAGAAGACAGTATAGGAAAAGGAAAAATAATGGGAGAGGAAAGTCTTAACTTTTAAAAGAAGGGATGGGTACATTTTCCCCAGATGTTCAGTCACTGGTAGCAACAAATTTCAGGAAATAAATTCGACACATAAGAGGTAAAACTATGAAGAAAGGCAAGAATATGATTGTCGTAAATGTCCTACGGTTACCTGGAGGTGGTGGTTACAGTCTACTTCTGGAGCTGGCTGCTTGGGTGTTTACTTTAGACTTAACCATTCCAAATATTTGGAATATTTGTTTCTTTTGTTTCTGCGTGCTACATATTACAATTTTTTAATTTAAAAAAGTAAATTTAAAGCAACACATGCTCTGATTTGCTCACGTATGATTGAGTAGAGTCAGGAGCTGGAGGCTGGAAAGGCAATGCTGTAACCAGGACCCGATGATGGCAACATGCTACGGAGGAAGAGTGTCACTAATCAGGTCTTGGCAGGAGCACGCTGCCTGGCACACCGCTGCCACTCAACACATATTTACAGAAGGGAGGAAAGGCAGGGCCCAGACACAGTGGCCTCCTTTGCAACCCTGAAGCTCAATGTGATGCGGTCGTGGAGGGTGGCTATAAGCCAGTGACTGCGAGAGTTGGGCACACTCAGAAAATGATGCTGAGTGGCAAAACCAGAGGCAGGGTATTGTTTGCCTGTTTGTGCTAAATACCAACTGCATGATCGCCTAGTTTGACCTCTGGGTTACTGGATTTCTGTCTTTGCAGCAACTTAAGTCTCATCATACCATGGTTATATCTTAGTTATTAGAAAGTTATTTTCCTCTTACCATAAAATCTACCCATGTGCCACATTCTGCTCAGTCTGATTCACTGCAGAGCTCCAGGCTTAATTGCCTTTTCTAGACTTCTCAACATGTAGGTTGAAAAAATGTTTTACTGAGATGGAAACTTGACTATGAAGGAGAAGCAGACCCGGATCCCCGGTTAACAGCACAACCAATAGTAAGCGGGACTGGGCATATGCCAGCACTGCCCTCATCCGGTCTTGTCTTGTTGGCAACAAAGATGGGCTTTCCCACAACAGCCCCCGTTCTACTCCACATCCACACCAATAGGAGCCGTGTTGGTTCTACCCAAAAACACATTCCAAATTCGTGCATTTCTTTCCCTGCCACAATTCTAATCTAAATCATTGTCCTGCCCTATTTTGCTTCTGCTTCCACTCCTGTCCTCTCTAATCCATTCTCCATGCAACCACCTTATTATAAAAGAGATCGTGACATTCTCTTGCTTAGAACCCTTCCATGACCTCTTAATTTTAAAATCACTGGCTTAAAAAAAATCTTGTATTTCCTGGCACCTACCTACACTCTACTTACCCTCTATAAATTCAATTATTTGGGATTTTAAATGTCCAAGGGAAATGGTGAGGGGGTGGAGGGTGGATTAATCCATCTGTATGATAAAGGCAGAATTGGATTTTCAGTGGTCAACTTAATGTAGCTTATAGAGATGCTGATGTAGAATGGATACACCTGAAACTTGTAAGTTATTATGTAATGTAATGTCAATAAAATTCTTTTTGATGTCCAAGCTCATTCCAACTTTGGAGGCTTTGCATTTGTACCTAAGCCTGATAATAGGGGACACCCAAGCACATGTTTCAGCCTTTAGTCTCATGTAACTGGCTCTTGTCTATGATGTTACCTCTTCATTGTGGACCTGCTGCCTCCCATCACTCCCTTAACATCACCTTGTAATGTGGTTTCCATGGTACATATCATTGCCTGAAATAATCTTGCTGTTAAATTGTTGACTTCCATTTATCTCCTCCAGATTGCCATGGCCATATGGTTAGGGACTTCTCTGCCTTAGTCCTAGTCCCAGTGCTTAGAGCGAAGGTTTTACAGGGTGTACTCTCATGTGTAACTGGTTAATGAATCATCTAGGCACGGGGGCCCTACCTCTGCCTGCTTCTGTGATGGCAGCCACATCATGAAATCCCCAATGATGGTGAAGGCAGCCAGCAAAAAAGAGCTCACTGTCAACTGTCTTCCATTTATTCAAAATCTTTGAAGACTGACAGCTTGCCTTAAATATACAAGGTGACGTGATCCACTTTTGAGCATCAGTTACTAAGATGAACCAGCAGAGGGGTTGAGCTTTCCTTGAAAGTTTATGAGTGTTCCAGTTGGCCTAAGTCTACCACAATATGGGTCAACCAGGATCATGGATGGCAAAGAAATTGTTTTTCTCAATTCTTATTGAGATATCATGGTAAAAATAAAATACCAGTTTCTATTTTTGTTTTCTGATTTTGGAAAGTACTTTAAAATACTATAAAAAGTATTTTATAGTCATCAAACTAGCTCTGGATTTTCTTCTACAGCTTAATTTGGATAAAATTATCACTCATTAATTCATATGATGATTATTGAATAACCATTCAGTAATCCAAATTTCAATTAATCAATTCAATTCATTCTAGTTTTCCACTTGTGGCCCCAATCCTTTCAAGTCCGTGACCCTCATGCTCTGTCTTTTCTCTCTGGAGTTTCTAATTTCTTCTCTTACAAAAATGTCACACTGGGTCGGGTGCAGCTCTACTCAAGCTCAGTCATTACAGGATTCATTGGAAAGTTCATTAGGAACCCTACAAGTTTTCTATTATAAAACTCAGGGTTGAATTCTGCTATGTGAACTTCTAAACAATAGAAAACAGGCTGTCTTTTTATGCCAATAAAATTATGTCCCTGGAGAAAACCTAACTTATATATTCTACATACATAATTCATCACTTGTGTTGTAGCCCTTGGCAGAAACAGACATAGTAATGTTATTCATTAGAGGCTACTGAGTATTTTCATAAGATGATGTGGAGAAGCTCACTGTTAACGCTAATACAAACAAAAATGCTTTTCAAAAACTGATGAGAATGTAAAATGTAAGTGTAAAGACTTGATCAGTTATTTCAAAATTGATTACTGAGTTCATTATTCAGAGATATTTCTTCATGGACTAAATGTGGATTTATATTTAACTGGAATCAATAGGAAGAGAAGAGAAGATGTAGAAAAAATAAACAAATCCACCAACATTTAGTGTTCAGCAGGATAGAAATAAAGAATGAGGGCCAGGATTTGTATAACAAAAAAAGTAATCTTTTCCAATTCTAATTAAATAATTGTGTTTTCATTGAATGACTACTGAAAATAAACTTCATTTGCTAAGAAATGAATTAATATGACATATCACTATCTTCAAGATGCTTTAAGCTTGATCCAAATAATACTCGGAAATCCAGAAAAATATCTGGCTACCATTAAAAAGCAATATTAAATAAACACAATATCAGGTTCTTTAAATAGATTTTTTTAAAAGAGAGAATGAAAAAAAGGCCAATAAAAAGAACTAAAACTAAAAAATGCCTTACTTTGTAAAAGCAGTAATGGTCTCTCCTAACCCTACAAAACAGCCTCAACTGTGTATCAGAATTGATGTTCCCTTATATTCAGAAAAGAACACATAAATTCACACTTGGCATTTTAAACCATTTTGACTGGTATATGAGAGCAGCATAATCTGCTCTATCTATACGAGCTCTATCTACAGTTAGTGGCTCCAATATTACTGGAAACTTCCATTTAATACTTTTAAGAGTCTCTCATTTATAAAATGAAACCACCAGAATCTTAAAATACACTCCAGTGATAGAGGGAAGGTTAAACATATAAGAAAAGTCACTCAGTTCCAAAAGGGTTAAACATAAAAGAAAAGTCACTCAGTTCTAAAAGAAGAATTTGTTCCTTCAAATCATAGAAGTCTTTACATTAAATTATTCTCCTGAAACACTTCAGAACACTGCAGCAAACTCAAGTAACTCAAGTGCCCACAGGAAAACCCTAACATACTAACAGCATGTTTACTAACTCTGTTCAAATATTAACATGCTATTTTAACAGGTACTTTTAAAATTTGACATTAGTAATAAGATAAAGTATGCTTACCCTATTAAAAATTACTGAATGGCTTTAGCTTAAATTTTTTTCCTACCATTTTCCTAACATAAATTTTTCAGTCTATAAACCAACTCTAATGGTAGTTTTTTCTCAGCTTTTATATTCAAATATGAATATCTCACCATCTTACATTAATTCAATTATCTTGAAGTAGTATACAAGTGATAAAGTACTGAAATCCTTTATCCCAGAAGAAATAAATTAAATATAACCCAAATAAACACATAGCTTGAGAGCATGAGTCAGTTTTTTAGTGTGAATTTGGATAGTCTATTTTTGTGTGTATTATGTGCGTGTGAGTGTGTGTGCATGCGTGCATGTGTGTGTGTGTAGCAGTTGACATCCTCACATACCACACCCCATAATATAAAAATTAAAAAGGTAATACAGATTCTAAAATTGTATTCAATGTTACTATATTATTTTCATAAGACATCACAAAAACTTTATAGGTAATTGATTTAACCAATGATGATTATTTTATTGGCCATTTATACCTCCTATGTTCAGACTGGTGAATTCTGATTGTCTCTTCCTCTTCTTGTTGTCGCTTAAATTCCAGTACCTCACTCTACGAAGAATGAAAGTTTTAAAATATGGTTTTTAATTAACATGATTATTCAAAAAACAAGCAAATCAATTACATATTTAACTAGATGGTGAAATAATTCATTTTTTGAAACTTTTACTTGAATACCATTTGCATGTGAAATTATCTTTTTACTTAACTATGTGTGACAAAAGTAATTCTGCCTTAGTCAACCAATAGTACTGTGTAAAATTGTGTAAAATTGTGAGATTGAAAGGGCAATGTGCATGACTAAGATTAGAATAAGTACAACATATAATGAAAAAAATCACAATTTAAGTCAAACTCACCTGACTCTTACAAAGAAAGCAAATCAATTTGCACCTTAAGGAATGTTGCACAATGCCATTTCTTGGTATTTCTCTAGCATCCCTTTCCAAACAAATTCATAGCCACTTCCAAGTAAATATTGGACTCAATTCTGTTGTACAATTCTGTTAGTAAAATATTCTCCATCCTGGATAGTACATGTTCACTATTACTGACTACTGACTTCTAATATCTATCCTTTAATACCTATCCTTCTCAAACTGTTTCAAAGAAATTAATAAGGAGAGAAATTCTCCAAATACATTCTGTGAAGTCAACAAAAACATGATACTGAAACCAGAACTGGGATATCAAAATAAAACTACAGGCCAATATCTCTGATGAACATAGATAAAAAATCCTCAATAAAATACTAGGAATCCAAAATCAACAGTCCATGATCAAGAGGGGTTTATTCCAGGGATGCAAGTGTGGTTCAACAAATACAAAGCAATAAAGATGATCCACTACATCAATAATGGGGAAAACAAAAAATCATGTAATTATCTCAATAGAGCATTTGATACTATTTCACACCCTTTAATGATCTAAAAAAAGGGTATCGAAGAAACACTTATCTACATAATAAAGCCCACATACGATGAACCCATAGTTGGCATCATACTTAATGGAAAAAAAACTAAAAGCTGTTTCTCCAAGATTAGAAACAAAATGTCCACTTTCACCAGTACTATTCAGTATAGTGCTGGAAGTCTTAGCTAGAGCAATTGGATAAGAAAAAGATATAAAAGTTATCCACGTTGGAAGAGAAAAATTCAACTATAACTATTTGCAGGCGACATGATAATACATATAGAAAATCCTAAAAGGCTCCAGTAAAAAAGGCTATTATAATCAATAAATAGTGAATACAGTAAAGTGGCAGGCTACAAAGTTAATATACAAAAATTGGTTGTATTTCTACACCCAGATAATGAACTAGCTTAAAGTCAGGAAAACAAGCTTATTAACAATTACATCAATGATTTAAATTATCTTAGCATAAATTTGACCAGAGAAGCAAAAGGGTTGTACACTGCAAACTATAAGACATTGATGAAAGAAATGGAATAAAGCAGAGAGAGGTGAAAAGGTATTCTGTGCTCAGGGATTGAAAGAATCAGCATCATTAAAATGACTATATTACATTAAGCAACATGCAGATTCACTGCAATACTGAACTTAGAACAAAAATGCAAGAAATTTATTTGGAACTACAAAAGACCCCAAATAACAAAAATGTTCCTGTGAAAAAACAAAAGAGAAATGGGGGTATCACATCTCTCACTTCAAATTACACTACAAACTGATAGTGATCCAAACAGAATGGTATTGGAATAAAAACAGACACACGGTTCAGTGGAACAGAATTGAAAGCACAGAAATAAAACCACACACAACTAATTCACAACAAAAGAATTAAGAGTTTACAGTGGAGCAAGGAAAATCTTTTCAATAAATGATACTGGGAAAACTGGACAGCCACAAAAATTAATTCAAAATGGATTAAGACTTGGATGTAAGAACTGAAACCATTAAATATATAGAAGAAAACACAGGATATATACTCTTTGACATCAGTCTTAGAGATGTGTTTGGGCTCTTAATGGGGCAAAGAAAGAACCCAATGGCAAGGAAAGTAAAAACAAAAATAAACAAATGGGACTACATCAAACTAAAAAATGTCTGCATGGTAAAAGAAACTTGCATTAAAACAAAAAGATATCCTAATGAATGAAAGAAGATATTTGCAAACCACATGTCCAACAAGGGGTTAATATCCAAAATAGAAATAAAACTCAATAACAATAAAAAATTTTACTAAAAAAAAAAAAAATGAGCAGAGGATCTGAGTAGACACTTTTCCAAAAAAGACAGTTGGCTAAAAGATAAATAAAAAGATGTTCATCCTCTTTTACCATTAGAGAGCTGTGTATTAAAACCACAATAAGACATCACCTCATACCTGTGAGAATAAATATTATACAAACAAACAAGAAGTGCTTGGAGAGGATATAAAAAGACTATTATATAGCCATATAAAAAAATAAAAAAGGATGAAATCCTGCCATGCAACAGCATGGACAGACTTAAAGGGAATTATTCATAGTAAAGTAAGTCAGACAGGAAGACACTGTTTGATTCACTCATCTGGTGTCTAAAGAAAACAAACAGAAACAAAACAAAAATAAAACAAAAATAAACTTTCAGAATATGGGTTCACTGGGTGGTTACCACAGTGGAAGGAGGACGAGCAGGTAAATCAAGAGAAGGGGGACAATAGTATGGAAAAGGATATACCTGGATGATTTGCTGTGAACTTAATGTACTATATATTCATGTTGCTTCTCAATGATGCACACCTGAAACTTATATAATGTTAATATGCAATATTTCTTCAATTAAAAAGAAAGATTGCTTCAACTTGCTTCTTACTACTTCTTGGAAGAGTGCTGGTTTTCACTGTTCTACATTTCAGCTTCCAAAATGTTGCTGATATTCTTTTTTGCTGTAGTTCCTGCCCTGTTCTTTTGTTCTTATGGGCTTATGCCTCAAAATAATAATAATAAAACAAAAAAAACCCTTTATTGTCTGTAAAGTGGGATTTGGGAAGAGAGGGACTGGGGATAAGCAAATAAAATGTTTTGAAAGTACACTGTTTAACCAGAAGACCTTAAAATTTTCAAAGAAAAATTTTATCAGAATTCTATTACTTTCTTCCTGCAACAATTCTCAGAGGCAGGCAGGTAAATAAATTATCATTTGATGAATGAATGAACATAAGTATCCTTGTCTTAGAGATGAAGAAAGAACATCAGAGACTCCATTTAAGTAATTTGTCAAGAGTTAAATGCTCACTGGTGGCAAAATAAAGACTAGAGCTTAGATTTTTTTCTAAGCTTCAGCAAGGTGCATCCAAAACAGGCAGTTAAGGTTAAGATTAACTCATCAGTAGTTCATCATACTTAAGTGTAAACACCACATCCAGAAATATACAACCCATTTACACTCAAAAGTTCTAGCAGACCCTATCCAACCTGAGCTCAGATCTAATTATTTTATATTAAAGGATACCAATCCTTCTAAAATACATTAACCCATTTTACCAAGGAGCAACAGTTGGTATTCAGTCTATTCTGGGTTTAATCACATGAACTCTGAAGAATTATATCCACATCACTCAAAAATATCTATGAGACAAAGATTTAAAAAGCTATAAAACGTATATTATATATCAACATGGATATTGTAACTGATTTCTTTAAAACCACTTTAAGATAACTTTTCAGCCTTGGCAAAATGATCCTGAAATTTATCTGGAAATGTTCTCATAGCACAAAAATATCCTGAAAAAGAAAGATGAGAACCAGCTTCATCAAATAGTAAAAGATGATGAAATTATAGTAATTAAAACAATTTGATTGAGTCCAAGAAAAGACCTAATCCATTGAAATGTACATAAAACCTGTTGTGCTAAACCCACACAGGGAAGATAGTTTAATGAATGATGATGGACATGCCAACTATAGCGAGAAGCATTAAAACTAGACTCTTCATTTTAAATGTCAAAGTAAATTTTATAGAGGTCTAAGATTTGAACCTAAAATACAGAACCATCAAGATTTCAAAGGAGGTTAGTGTAAATTTATTTATGAAGTTGAGGGAGGAAGTTCTAGATCTCATAAAGGAAAAAGATTGCTAAATTTGTGAAAAAACTCCAAGTTTTCATTGGGTTAAATATACCCAACAAACTGTATAGCAAAACAAACAAACAAACTTACAAAACTTTTATTATAGGGCCTCCCTGATGGCGCAGTGGTTGAGCGCTGCACTGTGGAGCTGTCGGCAGCGGCGACGCGAGTTCGACGCCTGGCCAGGGAGAATCCCACATGGTGTGGCAGACCTCTACTGCCTTGCCCGCTGCTCCCCTCAGCAGTGTATTTCTGATCTGCCTGTTCTGCTACCCGCTCTCTCTCTGGTGAACCCTCTCGCCGCCCCACGCCTCTGGCCTGTACCCCAGCTTGTATGTATAAATAAAAAAATAAATCTTAAAAAAAAAACTTTTATTATACATAAAAGTTAATCATTCATTCATTTAACAATATCAGAGTGCTTATGAGCCAGACATAGGTGTGACAGGACTACAATAATGAACAAAGCAGATAGATTCTTGCTCCTGAAGTCTTTATCTTCTAGAGTAAAGGAAACCTATATACAAACCTATAAACAAACGAGAAAAATATCCAATTGTAATCCTATGCAGAGAATCAAACATGCTGATGTGAGTTTTGGTGGCTCCATTACTATTTTAGATTGAGGCTCAGGGAAGGACTAAAGTGATGGCTGAAGACGTGGCTTATAAAGATATAAACCAAGAATAAAAACACAATCAACCACCAAACAGAAAAGGAAACAAATGCTAGGAAGAGGAAAATTCACAGGTAAACTATAGATTGCCTGTAAATTCAAAATGGTCAACACCTTCACATATAATTACAGAAATAAAAATCAGAACAATGAGATAAAGCTTTCCTCTTGTTGTTGACAAAAACCAGAAAAGTTTGATAAATAATCAGGTACATTTAGAGCCTATGGTGGAATGTCTAAATAAGTGAAAAATAATTTAGTTTTAAGATTACAATTTAGCAATAACCAACATGTAAAATGTATACAATCCTCTTTCACAGAATGTTCAAAGATATTTGTATAAGGATAGGATAGTCACATTTATAGTACTGAAACAATAAAAGTCCAAGAAAAAAATTCTTAATGTTCTTCAATAAGAAACTGGCACATTAAGGCAGTTCATCCACACAATGGAGTGCTATGCAGCAATGAAAAAGAATGAAGTAGAGGGGGGAGTGTCTTATGCTGAAATCTCTAAAATGCATTAAATGTTAAAAGATAGGTTCAGAGCTCTCTTATTGAGATCATTCCACACAAATAGAAATGAAAAAAATGTATACAGACATTTCCATTTTTATAGGTTTTATATATCCCTTCTAAAACATGTCTATGGAAAAGCACACATTAAAATGTTTTAATATAATTATCACTAGGAAGAGCAACATTAAGGGTGAATGGGCAGGAGAAGGAAACTTGAATATGACTTAATTTTAGCTTTTGAACCATGTATATGTATTACTTCCTCATATCACTGATAGAGGTTGATCTATGTGGAATACTATTTGTTTTCTTCATTTAAAAATCTCAATGAATATATAGTTTTTAATACACAAAGTTGTAAAAAAGCAAGCTATTACATTATGAAGCCAAGAACTGTTAGGGAGGCAGAAAAGAGGATTGGAAGAAAGTAACACACATCATCCTATTGCAGAAGTGAGAATAGGAGACAGGCAAGAATGCAGAGCAGAAGGGAAATGGGGTCGGGGAGCTGATGAGGCATCACCATGCCAGAGCATTGCTCCAGATGGCAGAAGGGGCAATGTGGCATTGCTATAGTCAAGGTTATTGTTCTATGACCGGCAAAGCATATTTCCAAGAGAGAGGCTGCTTTTCCTTCGGTGCCACAAAGGAAAATTTCAACTAATTAATTTTTCTGCTGAACTGACAGTCACTGTGGATGCATCTGCATGACTTCTAAGCATATCCTTGGTTCATTTACTGGGCTCTCGCACAGGAAGATGTGCAATACCTAGTTGGACAAATACAAAATAAGTTGTTCTTGTTCCAAGGACTGAGCTTTGGACATTAAGAAAATCAAAATGCTCTAAGCAGGAGGAACACGAAGTGCAGCATCCAAGTCTGTCAGTCCTTTCCCACCCAACACACACTTGTTAAGCATTGCCCATTTTCCAGACACCTGGATTCATGCTGAATGTACAGATACAAAGAACTCACAGTATAATGGGGGAGACAAACTCAGACACAGAGAAACAAAGCAGAAAGAAAGGCATTGCTGAACACAACTTCCAGCAAAATAGCATGGGAACAGGAAGGGAGGGATGCTAGAAAGAGAAACAAGGAACAAATGTTCTTAGGAGTTATCTGACATTTTAAGTGCATCCATGAAGGCTCCCAGAGGAGAAAAAATGTGTCTTCTCATGATTCTAATACCATCCCCTACATTCAGACAGAGCTGGGTACAGAGACAATACTTAAGTAATACGATAAACAAAATACTATCTTGGAGATGCCAAGAACAGAACTTCCTGTAAATACCAGCCAAGGGCAATACTATGTATGGTGTCACTGCCTGTGTCTGCCCTGCTAGGGGGAGGAATGTTTGGGGTGGGAGTTGCCTGTGGGTCCCGGGCATCAGTGCTGAGGTCCCAAGCTAACAATGAGAAGTAAAAGGGTCACCATGTCCTGCTGCAGGTTGTAGAGATCACTTCTCTGCCTTCCAGTTTACAAAAGGGTCCACTATACCACAGGCAGGCGCGGGCAAGGCTGGACGCTTGAGAAACCCAGTGAGGTTTGAGTGAAAGACACGGTCCACAGCCAGGCTGGAGTGCACTAATTGAAGACTAGGATAGGGTCATTTAAAAATCATGTCTGATTCCAGTGAGGAATGTTCCGACATGGTTTAGCTTGGCTGATTTATGTAAACATTGAAGTGCCAATGCCCTGGGCAAGACAAGCTTCTCCCAGGAGAAGACTGTCTCTCAACTCCTTAAGAAGAAAAGGATAGTGGGAGCAGAAGAGTGGATGCAGTGGAAGTTAAAAAAACACCTTTCTCTGAATGATTTTTATTACTGGAGAAGAACTTTTGGGGGGACTGGAGACAGATCAATGAAGCCCGGTCTTGTGGTTCCCCATAATAACGCCCTTGCCTAAAAGGACAAAGATAGTCTTAGCCAGGACAAAACATGGAAACTACTTCAAAAAGTTAAAAGACCAACCAAAGAAACTAAGGACTCAAAAAATAGCATGAGTAATGTATATCTCAACCTTACTTTTATTAGTTCTATCTTTTGCCATAAAGAAAAACAGACTTCAAAATAATCTACAATAACTATGCTAATCATTGAATCACACAGTTCAATATTTCCTACTAGAAATCCTTTCTATCAACTTTCTTATAACTTAATTTTTTTCTCATAAAAATTATTTATTGTGGAAAATGTAGAAAGACCAGAAAAAATGGACAGAAAAGCGTAACAACCACTTATAAAATTCTCCATCCATAGGTAAATTCCCTAAACATATCAGAATATTTTCTTCATTTCTTGATTTATACACATAAATTATAGCTTCTTTTTACCTCACATCACATTTCAGGTTTACCACATGCCAGGCAATAGGATAAACTCTCCACATGCTTTCTATCAGGTAATCCTAGGAATAATGTCATGATGTAAATACATCACTATTGGACAAAACAGATGAGATATAGAGAGATGACGTAATTGGCACAAAATGCAGGAAATAGGTTTCAAAACTCACTTCAATTCAATTTTATACTTAATTTTTCACTTTCATATAGCTGGGTCTATGCCTATGTCACTAAAGCATGGCCATCATTTCTACATAGCATTCCAAACTTCAAAATCTTCATTCCCCTATTGCCGAGCACATTGTTTCCAACTTTCCATTATTTTTGAAATAAACAGTTTTGGACATATATCTTGTGTATTTTCTCAGAAAAGATGTATACCTTTTAGACCTAAACTATAATTTGTAGTAATTTTTAATAGCTAACAGTGTTAAGTTCACACCCCAGCAAACAAATGATATATTTATTAAGCTTTTTGTTTAGTTTTATGATTTTTCTCACAGTTGAAACACGGAATCATTTTTCAAACTAACTCAAATTCCACTGAAACTTTTATTGGCAATGCATTAAACTTACAAATTAATTTGGGTAAAAGTGTAGTTATTATAATATTGAATTTTCCACTCAGGAGCATCATTCATCATCATTATTCTTACTGACATTTAAGGATCACATGAAAGTTCTGGAGCTTTGGGGGCTGTCTTTTAGTGTTTTTAGAGAGAGAGTGATTTTTATGTGGTGCTTTCTGCTGTCTTTTTATTGTTATATTTTCTAATTAAGATTTGCTGATATTTGAGAAAGTTGATTCCTACATGCATGTTTTATAATATAACTAATTCTTGTTTAATTCAACTTGTTCTACTCATTTTTTCAGTTGATTCTTTTGACTTCTACAGGCAATTTGATCTCATCCATAAATAACTTATTTCCAAAAATCAGAAAAGCTATTTTCTTTTGTCTTAGCAGGTGGACTAAAATAATTCCAAGTCTTGTTCCATCCTACAGTATTTTCTATTTTTAACACTAAAAAGAGTGACATCAAATAACTTTGAGAAGCACTAGGTTAGAATTTGCAGAACAATATTGGTTGCAGATAACGTCATGTCTTTCCTGTCTAATATTTCACCACCGATAATGTTGGTTATTAATAGGCTTGGAAGACAAAGTATGTTAAGGGGGAAAAATGTATTTATACTTCAGTTTTTTTTGTAATTGAGAGCAGAGGTTAAAAGTTATCAATGCCTTCTTTACAACTAAGCAGGAAGTCAAGTGCCTGTTCTCTCAAGATATAACCTATTGACCGTATGATTTTTAAAAAATTATAATATATAGCTAGTCATCTTTGTATTCCTAAAATAAACCTTTCTTTGCTTTGGTAAATTATTTAAAATAAAGATTCTATTAACTAGAATTTTTCTTTCAGATGTTTGTCTCTAAGTTTTTGTGTGTGGTTGTGTATGTGTGTGTACGTGTGCACGTGCATGCACACGTTTCCTTTATCAGGTTGTGCCATTATGGGGATGATACAAGGTAACTATAATTCTAAATTATTTCATTCTTTTCCTTACTCTGAAGCAATCTGTGAAGTGTAGGGGAAAAAATCTGTTCCTTGAAAATTCCAGTGTACTTGCCTGTAGAGTGGTCCAATTTTAGCTTGTTAGAGGGAAGCAAGTTTAAAAATCACTTGCATTACCATTTGTTTGTTTGTAATTTACTT
Source organism: Scalopus aquaticus (assembly GCA_004024925.1). Lineage (NCBI taxonomy): Eukaryota > Metazoa > Chordata > Mammalia > Eulipotyphla > Talpidae > Scalopus > Scalopus aquaticus. Next base: position 99,705 of record PVIJ01002747.1, on the reverse strand, counting down.
CTTTAAATTATTTCAGCGGTCTATTGATATATTTTCTTATGAAATCATTCACTTAATCAACATATTCAAATTATTAGCATAGATTTATCTACAGTAATATAAACTATGATTCAGACCCTCATTTTTAATGTTGTATATTTGTATTTTTATTAATCTCATTTTGGTTAGGCTTGGCAGAGATTTCTTCATTTTGTTGACCTTATCAAAGAACATGCTGTTGAATTTTTATAACAGCTATTTCTTGAAGTTTTGTTATTAACTGTTATTATCTTAATTACTTCCTTCAACATCATTTATTGTTCTTGTTCTAAATTCTTGGGCTAATTCATTTCTTTTTTTAGTACTGTTTGGGCTTAAAAATTATGTTCTTTTTTCTGCTGAGTACAATGTCTCAGACTATAATTTTGTATGCATTCCCCATAAAATGCCTTCACTATGATTTTTTAATGTATTCTAGAATAATTTTCTGACACCCAATAATTTAAGTATTTTCTTATTGTTTGGTTTGTTTGTACTTTCTAAATGATGATATAAAAATAAAAAATCGGGCCAACTTAACACCTGGTGGCACAAGGGGTTAAGTTTCAGCCTATGTAGCCATCTGCAGCCACTTTAGCACTAGTTCAAACCCCGGCCAGGGAGCTTCCCACATGGCGCTGCAGACCTCTCCTGCCTCGCCTGCTGCTGCCCTCAGCAGTGTATTTCAGTAGATCTGCCTGTTATGCTCCTCACTCTGTCTCTGGTGAACCCTCTCACCACTCCTGCACCTCTGTCCTGCACCCCAGCTTTTGTATGCATAAATAAATAAATCTTGAAAAAAGAAATAAAATTTAAATAAATAAATAAAAGTCAAAAATCACTATGTGCTCTTAGCCTACCAGAAATATATATTTTTTTAATTCCAGAAATATAGAAAGGAGACAGGAATACAGGCTACAGTATCCACAATGGTCAGGAGCTGAGTCAGGTGTGCTTTTGAAGACGCTCTAGAAGGGGACACTGAGGCAGTCATGGAGATGACCATTTGGAACACTACACTGAGGCATCTTGGGAGTGGGCTCTTTCCCCTCCGCACCACATGCCTTCACCACACAGCAGACAGCACTGTGATGGCCCACTGGGTAAACACTGATTGGAAGAGGGGTGTGCGGCTCAGAGAAACAGGACAGTGTCCCAGGTGCTTACTAACTGGGGTGGGGGAACAACCCAGAATGGAAACTCCTGCATGATTTTCTTGGCAGCATGCCCATAGAAACATGAAAAGACAGCCAAAATCTTCAAATATTTGAGAAAGAAAACCATGGGATATAAAACAAGTGAAAAAGAAAAAAAATACAATTAAAGCAGTAAATAGAAAACTAAAGTGTTTATATAATTACTATTAATGAAGAGATCAGAAAGATTATTGCACTTACAAAGCACAGCACAGCCATGAGAAAGTAAGTCAGGGGCCTCCCTGGTGGCGCAACGGGTTAAGCGCAGCACTGTGGAGCTGCTGGCATTTGCGGCGCAATTTCCATGCCAGCCCAAGAGATTCCCAAATGACACAGCAGACCTCTCCTGCCTCGCCAGCTGCTCCCTTCAGCAGTGTATTTCAGTTGATCTACCTGTTCTGCTCCCCGCTCTGTCTCTGGTGAACTCTCTCACTACCCCACATCTCTGGCCTGCACCCCAGCTTATATGCATATATAAACCTTAAAAAACTAATAGTAAAAAAAAAAAAAGTAAGTCAGCAATCTTGGTAAGTAAACAAAATTATAGTGAACAGATGATCTAGAGCCAAGCTTCTCCCGGACTACAATGCAAATGATCTGTGAGATAAGAAGTCTAAAAACAATCAAGAGGCATAGAGAACAGATCTAGAATTTCTAACCCGATTTGGCAAATATACCAGAAATGGAAAGCAAAGGCAATGTAGGGATAGAAATATGAAAGGAAAATAGAAATTTTCCCAAACTGAAGAGAGACATATTTTGAGATCAAATGACCCAACCAAAGACTATGAAATTAAAAACAAAGCCACTTGATATGAGGAAGGAAAAAATAAATGATAAAAAGAATATTTAAAGAGCTAAGAAAATAACAGAAAACATAAAACAGCTAATGAAAAGTAAGTTGTGTGGTAAGAATATGTGCAAAGTCTCAACTTACCACGATAAATGAGAATACATTAAATTTACCTAGTAAAAGAGACTGAGAAACTGGATGAAAGAAAAATCAGCCATTTCTTCACTAGAAATCTATTTTAAACCAAGTGACACAAAGAGGTTAAAATTAAGTGATTTTGAAAAAGAAACTGACACATAAATTGTAACCCAAAAAAGTAGGCAGAAAAAAATATTAGAATTGGGCAAAATAGGAAAACAAAAATGAAATTAAGCTGAAAATGATCAAGTGGAAAAATTAATATATATTGACTAAAATCTGTTCAGAAAGTCAGGATCCCCATAAGTCTCTTTGGTTGGAACTATTCCCATACCTATGTCTGCACCAATCACAGTCGAGAGAACACAACTTCTATGAACAGTGAGACCCTGTGGGACTGGACGCCTAATACTTTGGATGTTGTCTTCTCTGAAACACAGTTCATGCTGAGTAGAACAAATAACTCAAGTAAAAATCAGGGTTTTAGGAAGAAGACAGGCAGTCAACATTTGCTATGCCATCCTGAAGTTATCACAATACAGTTTATTTTCCTTGCAGCACTAATTACTATAAGTGATTAATCACTATAAATAAAATAAAAAGTACCATGTTTATTTCTTTGTTTCTTTTTAATAGTTTGTCTCTTCCACCAAAAAGTAAGCTTCAGGGGGCAAAATCCCTGTCATTCCTATTCTTTACTGAAGCTCTAGCATTCTTGCACAAGACTCAGCACATAGAAGCTCAATATGTGGTTGTTGTTGTTGGATGGATGGATGAATGAATGGATAAATGGATGGACGGACGGATGGATGGACGGACAGATAGGAAAATCTACCCCAGTATTTATTTACTTAAGATAGATCTACTATAATACAATTTTTTAAAAAAAGTCCCAAAATAGAAAGCTTTGAAGTGATGTCAAATAGTAATTATAGAAATGCCAATGAATTGAATATTCAGAAGATATTTTACTTTTAGAAAGCAGTTTTAGTAATAGTATGTGTCTATATAAACCAGAACATAAAAAATCAAGAATGAAGTGAATAATAAAAATGTGATTACTATAAGATTACCTTTGTCTTTTTTATTTTTAATTTGGTAGGCAGACAGAGAAATGATATGATTTCTCTGTGGACAGCAGAATTGGTTTGTTTATTTTACAATGGCAAGAGTAAGCACATATGTTGACAACACTCAATGAGAAAAATATATAGTGAAGGTATAGAAGAAGAAAAGGGAATTATACTGGTATTTCTAGAAACTGGAACTGAACCAACTGTTAAATGTTGAGAGGTTAACCTTAGGAAGAACTTACTGTCCCCAAATGACCAAAATAATGGAAGAATGTGAAAGTCAGAGGTATGAAAGAGCAAAATAAAAGTACTGTTCATTTCAACCAAACACACATCATCTACTTATGAATTTCTTCAAGGAAGGTAGTGAGTAAAATTTTTTTGAATGAGTGGAATGAACAAACACATGAATGGATGCAGTATGTTGCATGTGCTTTTTCTGCATCTTCTTCAATAAACACAACCCTCTTTTCTTAAGCTAGATCACTGAAGTGATAAGGAATGACAAACTCTACCAATCAGGGAATAACTTCAGTAGACATTTTCCAATAACAACAGATTGCACAAAAAGAGAGAGAAACAATGATAAGTAGATTAGATGGGTAAATATGCTTATGTATCCTACTGAATTAAAATCCCTAGGGATAGAAGTATCTATATGCCAAAATTAATCATTTTACTGAAAACTACAGTAAGTAAAGGGAAATAGTTAATGTAAAAGATTATATAGTAAAACATGTTCAATCAATAACCAGAAAATATGTATATATCAATATTTATTTAATACCAGAAGAAAAAAATGACTAAGAAGTAAAAAGCTTAATTTTAACTATCTAAAATAACTGCTGAACCTGAAAATTAAATCCCAGATCTGATTTTCTAATCTGTTGAACATTCTCTTTGTGAAATATTCTACTTTTAATGGCTTTCACATTCCAAATATATACACCAAGCTTTATAAAACACTAACAATTCACTAGAAATTATTTTAAGAGAAATATTTACACTAACTTTATAACATTATTCTCCATATCAAGTTACCTCAGAATTTGATATTAAGTTAAAAGACATGGAAATGGATTAACAATTTCAAGTCATTTGGCAGACATAATCAAAAATACATGAGCATAAATCAGATTTAGCTTCCACTTGCTATTACTAGAATCATATAGCAGCACTGCTTATTTAATTGTATATTTTAATATGAAAACTTTGCCAATGGGATATTCTTTTAAAGGAAAACCACCAACGGTGAAAAATATTTCATGGTTTCTTCATTGCTTATAGTAGCATATTGACTAAATTTACAACTCACATTTTTTTCTTTCAACAATTTAATTATTACCTACTATGCACACAACAGCTTAGTGGCCCAGGCATTTACACTGCATGCTGGATAAAACCATAATAAACCAAAGGGCTGCTGGGAGAAGGACAACACTTCAGTGATGGCAACAACTAGTGTGTACAGTCCATTCATGATGTGATTCTTACACACAAGAGCTATAGATTATCTTGTGTGGAAAACATACCCCCCCAAAAAAAAACTACAGATTAAACCAAATGATGCAAATCAAAATGGTAGGTATATTTTAAGTTAAGTGTGTAATTTAAGGACTAGATTTGATATTCTGAAAGAACCATCAGATTTTATCAACCATTAGTGAGAGAGGTGGAAAAGCTGGAAAATAAGCATGATGGATAAGATAATGATCTCTTAGAGCAAAATGATTTATTTTGCTTCTTTAAAGGATGAGGAATGATGTAGTACCTGGGATGACTCACTGATTAGGTCCTCATTCCACACGGAGGAGCTTCAGGACCTAATTAAGGTTATGTATCAAATACAGGGACACCCATCAACTCACAACACTGAATATTTTCAGTTACCAAATCAGATAATTCATATTCTAATGATCACCCATAAGCACTTTTCTTTGGAGGCTCTGTATTTAGCTCACTGATTTCTATCCCTTGAACTGTTTGGAATATTTCACTAACCATATATATATATACATACATATATATATATGTATATATATATATATATATCACAAAATCTTATATATATCACACAAAATCTTTGTTTTAATATATGTGCATTTTCTGGTGCTATATAAGCCAGTTTCATAACTTTCTATGCCTACTTTGTTTTCTAGACATTATTCATAATTTCATGTATATTTGGTTTAAAAAAGTGTTAGTGACATTGGTTATATTTTGTAGAGCAGAGGGTCACAAATGTTCATCACCTCCAAGAATCACTGACACCAGCTGCAGCAGACACACTGTCCCTCCTATGAGGTCAAGTGCCATGAGAGTTTTGAAAAAAGTAGTCACCACACTGCCAAACTCACAAAGCACACTCACATCTCATCATTTATTTTTAATGCCTGTGTTATTTTTTTTCAGGATTTTCATATATGTAAATATTTCTGTTCAGAAACCCTTCAAAAGTATCTAGTACCATAAGCAAATAATTAGCAATGATTAATAGGATCTTGTGAATACCTTCTGATGCTGTTCTTCCTTCATCTTTTGCAATTTTCGATTTTCTTCTTCCTTTAGAGAATCCTTATAAGCTCGGCTTCTGGACTGTAAAGGTAGAGGGAAAATCACAGGAAAGCACATCACCACAATGTACTAGTCTGTTCACCTTGGAACTCATTCTAATATCTCAAATTCCATACTGAAGATACTGTATGCTCTTTATACACCCTTGTTTACTGAGAGATTTATGCCTATATCTGAGGCTATCCCTTGGGATATATTTTAAAAAGACAATCATAAAACACATTTTAAAGGATGATCTAAACATTTGTTTAATTAAGCTTTAAAAAATATCCCTTCAGAGCTAATCAACATAGCTTATTCTTTCTAGTGAGAAGAATGTGAAATAGAGGAAAGTTAAATATATTTCCAAGAATATTCCAAGATATTCCAAGTAGTCAATATCAGAGACAAGAATGGTGATAATGACTTTAGAAGCACTGATGTATCTACTGCTCATTAATGGTTTCCTATTAAATAACTTGTCAGCTGCTGATTGATAGCGTATAATTCCAGAGATGCATTTCTCAGTCTTTGCCTCCTTAATCTGTACCTGAAGTTTGTTTCTAATTCTCAGAGGGGAAATGAAGCCTGTTCAGGAAACAGGGATGAACATTTCTAGATGAACTTGGACCTCCAGGGGAAGCCTCAGGAGAGCCAGCGCACACAGTAGGGTGTCCTTCAGTCTCACTGCACACACTGGCATAGTGGCCACACATTCCAGAATTCGTGAGATTTCTAGTATTCTGTCTATTTATTTGTTGTACACTTTTTCTTCCTCACACTGATTTGTTGTCCAGCCTAAGCAAGACAGAGAAGTTGGGCTGATGAGTTAATGCATAGGAAATTCCATTGTTCTCATAAAACCATAGCAGCGACATGCCAGCAGGCTACAAATTTCAGGCCTAGTTCTTTGGACTAATAATCCATAAAGCTTCTGTAGACTAGTCGCCCTTTCCTTTACTGTAATTTTTCTCAAGCACTTCTTAATTCATTCCCCCGTTTCTGTCACTATAAAACCCATATTCCTGCAAATAAGATGCTCTTTTCAGAAAGAAAGGTTTTCAGAATTGTATTATCAACAGCACTATCAATTAGAACAGTGGAGCTTCAGCCATGTTCAGAAAGGCTGTTATATGCCCAAGTCTACTATATTGAACAGGTGAACTCACCCTATGACTTTGCCTTATTTAGATCCTTAACACAAAAGGATTGTGATAGATATAGTAGGTAAGGAGTGGTTCTCCAATGACCCCTCTCTGCCTGTGTTCAAGAAGGCTAGTCTTTAGCACAAATATTCCATAAAAAAAAAAAAAACAAAACTGAAAAGGAGGACAGGAAGCAAGGTCCACATCTTCTGTTCAAGAAAGTAAAAGAAGTAAAAAATTGAAAGCTGATACGACTTGCGTGAGGAACCTAAATTCTGCTTGTATACCTCCCTATTGAACACAGCCACTGTTATTCTTTTTTTAAAAAGATTTATTTATTTATGCATACAAGCTGGGGTGTAGGTCAGAGGTGTAGGTTGGTGAGAGGATTCACCAGAGACAGAGTGGGGAGCAGAACAGGCAGACTGACTGAAATACACTGCTCAGGGGAGAAGTGGGCAAGGCAGGAGAGGTCTGCTGTGCCATGTGTGTTATCTCCCCGGCCGGACATCGAACTCTTGCTGCAGTGGCTCTGGATAGCTTCATAGTGCCGTACCCAACCCACTGCTCCACCAGGGAGGCCCCACTTTGTTATTCTTTTATCAGAACATAGGTTCTAACGTTTTACAAAAAAAAAAAAAATATTATATCCATAAGTCTCCTTCAAAAGGCCACAGAACCTGGGAAGCTGCATGGCACCTTAACTAGGAAGAGTTCAAAGTCACTCCCAAACCTAATGCTCACTTACCCAGCTGTGGTCATGAGACAGGGCAAGAAGTTTCTGTTCAAAAACAATAGAAGGGGAAAAAATATTTGCTGACTATTTCTCTTAGTTCTAAATCCCAGAAATTTCTAAGTTATTATATTCGAATAATTTTTCTATCACTAAGCATGTAATATATTAAGACTAAATTTTCCTTACTCGGCTCAAGTACACATTTTACTTATCCACCAGAAACGATGCTGGCGATATGTTCATTCAATAAACAGTAGTTCAAGCCTCTGTGGTAAGACAGGATTCCAGACCAAGTGCTTACAGCCTAGCGTGGACACCAGACAAGAAGATGAGAGATTGCAGCACAGCATGGTAGGTATTTTCATAGAGGAAGCTAAAGAGAAGCACGTTTAATTAAATTGGATCAAGGATATCTCAAACCTGGTGACATTATTCTGTGTTTTGAAGGGTGAGTAGGAATCAGATTTAGCAGGGGTAGGGCATGGTGTGAACAAATAAAAAATCGTCTTGTGCTGGTTTGCTAGGACTGCCTTAATAAAGTTCCATAGTCCGAGTAACCTAAACAACAGAAACTTACTGCCTCATAGTTTGGGGACTAGGAGCCCGAAATCAAAGTCTCTGCAAGTTTGGTTCCTCCTGAGGGCTCTGAGGGAAGGCTCTAGGCTTTGCTACTTAGCTTGTAGAAGGCTGTCTTCTCCCTGTGTCTGTTCACATCATCTTCCCTTTATACATGTCTGTCTCTATCTAAATTTCTTCTTTTTATAAGGACATGTTTTATATTGGATTAGAACCTACCCTAATAATCTCTTTTAACTTAATTAACTCTATAAAAACCCAATTCCCAAACAGGGCTGTATTTTGAGGGAAAAGCAATATAGAACTTTCACATATGAATGGGGATTAGGAGGCACTTCAACTTATGATAAGCATTAAGTTCCCATTTCAAGATGGTGGAATAAAAATGTTTGGTTCCATTCTTCTCTCAAAACTTGTCCTAAACAGAGGAGAATATGAAACAAACACAACATATATCGTCAAAAACCCAAAGAAATCTATATTCCCAGATGGAAATCTATAAAAGCACTATAGATGAAGAAATACTGAAAGACTTGCTTACAAGGGATAGAGGACGCCCACAAGAAATCAATGTTCTCCACAAAGCAGTGTGATGGCCCAAAAATTCAGGCCTGAGCTATCAGGGAGACAGAGGGATGCTAATTCTCACAACCCTGACTAGAAATCCAAAGCTATTCTCTGGGTAAACTAGCCAAGCACACCTCGTACAGAAGACAGCAGGGGTCAAATCCCAGAGAGAAACTGAAAGACTTGTATAAAATCCTGCACACCAAGAGGTGAGACTTTGTTGTTTTCTTCTTCTCCTTGCACTGTTACCTCTGAGAGGTAGAAGGTGATATTTTATCTGTGAAACAAAAATAGATTGCACTTTTTTGAAAAATAGAGAAAAGAAGAACTCTTGGAAAATAGAAATATCTTCTCCCTCTCCCCTGAAAGACAAACCAGCAAATTATTTAGAAGATAAAGTCACGTGTGACGAAATGTGTCAGATAATAGAAAAAGCATATATGCTGTTCTCTTCCATATGGGTTCCTGGCACAGAGTTCCTAAAGCCCTTGTAATTTCCTAAGCAAAAGGAGCAAAAGCAGCATCTCTTGTCCTAATATGTTTTTTGACCCCCTGACGCAGAGCTTCTAAAATCCTGAAAATTCCTGAGAGAGGCAAACATTAGGAGCATCTTTTGTTCTATGAAGGTCACTCTGGGTAGGCTCCTAGATGGGATGTGGCCACCAGAAAAAGCGAGTTGTGGTTAGAAAATTGGAAATTTCAAAACCACCTTTGTCATCTGAGAAGGAAGGAGGCTGGAAACAAGAGTTAACCATTGATCAATCCTATGTGAGGAAGCCTCCACTAAGATCCCAACAGTATGTGTCTCGGGGAGCATCCAGGTTGGAGAACACATCCTTATACCAGGCAGGTCATTCACCCCAATTCAGTGGGGTCAGAAGTTCCTGTGCTCCCTCCCAGATCTCCCCTTACATATCTTAATCTGGCTGTTCATTTGAATCCTTTATCATATCCTTTAATAAACTGGTATACATGTATGTATGTGTTTTCCTAAGTTCTGTGAGCCACTCTAGCAAATTAATCAAACTCAAGGGGAGAGTCCTGGGAACCTCCAATTTGCAGCGAAGTCAGACTAAAGTTGTGGGTGACCTACTTATTTTGATTGGCATCTAAAGTGAGAGGTACAGGGGCAGTCTTGTGGGACTAAGTCCTTAACCTCTGGGATCTGACACTATCAAGGTAGAGAGTGTCAAAATTGATTTAAATGATAGGACACCCAGCTGGTGTCACAGACTTGCACAATGTGGGGACAAACCCCAGTGCTAGAATCACTGTGAATGTGGTTGTTGTGTCAGAGTCAGAGACACTGAGGAGGGAAAGGACTAGAATTTTTCTAGCCCAGTATTTCAGAGAGTAGGAGAAAAAGATATCAAGATAAATTAGAGGGGTGTTTTTTACAAGAAAGTTAGAAGACAAATCCAGGAGGACTAGTATTTGAATAATAAGAATTTCACTAAGAGAAAATGAAGAGAAATAAATCAAAGAAATAACACAAGAAAATTGTCTAGAAATAGAGGTGAGATTCCAGATTGAAATGAATTAACATGATCCTCAAACTAAGGCACATCATTATGAAGTTATAAAGACAGAAAAAAAAAAAGAGAGGAGATGTTAAGATATTTCCAGGGGCAGCAAGGAAAAGTTCTCATAAAAAGGACTGAAATTTTGACAGTCTTAGATTTCTCAGGAACCAACAAAATCCTGAATGGAAATTACTTCCAATTTGGAATACTTAACAGAAAAATTGCAAACAAAGTATGCAGGCTGAATAAAGAGTTTTAGACACATAAGGGTTCAAACATGCATTTCTCTAGGGAAGCAACTAAATAGTACAGTCCATCAAAACAAAGAAATCAGCACAAAACCAGAAGATATGAAACCCAGAAATAAGGGGACTCAACATGGGGAAGTAATCAAAGCAGTCCCCCAGACGGCCTTAAAGCAGGATTCTCTTGCTTGGCTGAACCTCACCTGGGGAGCTAGGATAGCTCCGAGGCTCAGGCAGGCCACAGTATAAGAGCATCTCTAGGGGTGCAACCCAGATATCAGTGAATTTTAAATCCCCCCAGGTAATTCCAAGGGGCACAGAAGGTTGAGAAACATTCTGTGAAAAGAAAGTTGAGAACAATACTGATGTAGGCAGCCTAAAGAACAAGCAGCCCAGGCTGTCAGGAGGTAAGAGGGAAACCCAGGAAGGACAGCTCCAGGAGAGAAAGAAACTCAGAGTTGACAACTTATCCATCAGGCACAAAATGGGGAATTACATGGAAATTTGCACCCAGAGGCACTTTGTGCAGCAGTCACAAAGCCAAATGTTTAAAGGAAACTAAGAAAATGCAAAAATAACATGAAAGTTTTTAAAAGTTGGAAGCGAAAGCAAAAGTGGAACATACTAACTGGCTCACCACTGAGAAAACTATTTACGTAGTCATAAGGAGGGAAAGGCTGCAGTACTCAATACTTACATTAGGAGATTGGAGGGAAGAAATTAATGTGATCTTAAACTGATTAATCCAGAGATAGCAACATACAAGTTAACAGATATGTGGAGCCAAATAACAAAAGAAACAGCGAGGGGAGTGTAATAGGATGAATAGCCCCCCAAAAAAGTATCCTTGGAATCCTAATCCCTGGAAGCTGTGAGTGTCACCTTACATGGTAAGAGAGACCTTGCAGCAATTAGGAGTCTTGGGTTGGAATAATCCTGGATGTTCCAGGTGGACCCATCCTTTAAGAGGAAAGCAAAAAGATCAAGGAGGAGGGAGAAGATGAAAGGAGAGATTGGGGATGCAGTCAGGTGCCAGGGAGACAAAGAATGCCACAGCCAAGAGACTCTGGAAGAAACAAAGAACAGATTCCCTGCAGAACCTCCAGAAGGAACCAACCTGGTTGACAGCCTGATTTTAGGCCCATCAAACTCATTTCTGTCTTCTGACCTTTAAGAACTGCAGGAGAATAGATCTGTGTTGTATAAGGCCCTGAATTTGCAGTGATTTATTACAACAACAATCGAAAATTAATATAAGAAGTTTAAAGTATTGGAAGGAAGTAGGTTTGAAGAGAGGGCAAGGCAATGTGCCTTAAAGTGTTGATTTTTAAAGAACATGTGGCACATGGATAGAAATTAAAATAAACTGTACAGTGTTCAGAGTGGTGGAAGTGAGAGGATATGGCCAGAAAGGATGAGTTACAGAGCAAAGCTCCTCAAACATTACTGTGCACACAAATTAACTATGGACAGCGGGTGATACAGCCTCTGATTTAGGTGTTAACTGAGCCCTGAGATTTGTCTGCATTTCCATCAGTTCCCAGTGATGCTCGGGCTGCGGGTTCATGGACCACACTTTGAATAGCAGAGACCTGGACTCGAGGATGGCAGAGGGGGGGGCAGAGGGCAGACAGTGCTGTGTGCTTAAGCTGAGGCATTTTGACCTTATCGCTGAAGATACAAGGAGTCACTGAGCAAAGGAAGAACAAGATGAGATTTTAAAACTTAGTCTTCTCTATCCTTCTAAAGAAGATTGGGCCACACACCAAAGGCTGACTGGAGACCTTCAGCGTGCAGCTGGAAATAGTCCATGCTGATGACTGTGATGTTGCTGTACTTCTACCCACCTGCCCACTACTCACCTGCCTACTTACACACACACAGCAGAGAACTCTATCCAGCCATGTGTTAGTGAACACCTTTTGTTGGCAATTTTCATGTAACATCTACAGGAATATTCTTACAGCTTTTTTCATTCATAGAATATATTCTACTTGCTAAATTCCTATTTACCCATGACAATTTCCTGAAGAAAACTGTATTATATAGCAAAATTAAACAATTTTATTAAATAACTTGAAACCCGGCAGCACACCTCACTCACTGAGATGAGTGTTATGATAATCAGTTTCTATATATTGACCATAGTTATGGCAAACTACAGGTAGCTTCTTTTAACTTCACAAAGATTCAATGTGCATACTTGATTTTCCTAAAACATTGGAAGAGTTCGACAAAGCATTCTTAGAGGAATTCTATACATATGAATTAGAATGAGAAGAGTATGATATTAGTAAACATCAGTTAAATCTATTGAGCATGGACAGATTATTTATAGTTTGGTGTCAAAGTGGGAGCAGCTAATGAATGCCATTCATAAGGAACAATCCTGGGTCCAATACTGCTCTATATTTTCCATTAATAACTCCGAGTAACTCCGAATTGGTGGTGGGCTACCCAAGGGGAATACAAAATGTAAAAGACAAAAATAACAATAAAAATATATATTTATAAAAAAAAATAACTCCGAGGATTGTGTGACTAAAGGACTCATCAACCCACAGAAAATGCAGTTCTGGAAGATATTACTAATGCTTTGAACAATATTAAAATTCAGGATGATCTTGTTAAATTGAAGAAACTAACCAAATCAAGAACATAATATTCTTCCAGGTGTTTCAAACCAGAAGCCTTCAGAGATTGAGACCACCCTAGCAGTGGAACACACAGCTGGTAAAGTTTGCCAACTCCTGACCCCCTCGCCAGCTCACAGCCACAGGGTACCTGGACATGTGTCAAGCATTGCCATGGACATAATTCACCTCTACTACCTATAGCATCTCAACTCTTTCCTCCAGAGCTCTGCAATGAAAGGACAGAAATTATGGCAGCATTTCCAGATGTGTCAATGTCTGGGTGATGGTGTTGACATCTGCTCAGAGGTCAGGAAAGCTGAAGATCCTGCAGCAGCCATGACGGGGCCTGCACTGAACTATCCCTCTCAAATTGCAGTTACTGAGAACCCCTCCCCGGTTCCCACTACTGCTCCAGTCTTCCGGTTCACTCTAAGCCAGCAGCTGACGAAGCGTTTCTTCCTTAACACGCTCGCCCTTTTTTTCTTGCCATATTACTTAAATGTTTTCTGTGTGTTGATTAATTTCTGATACCTGAAATGACTTTACTGAGTCATCTTTTCAGCTTCAGCTTTTTAAATGCTTTTTCTCCATATTAACTGGTTTACTTCACAGCTATGGTTTTCTCCTTCCCTTGGCTGAGGTCCTTCTGGGCAGAAATTGTATGCATGCAGTAGAACTAAGGCAGACATCATAATTTGAGGGAGGGGTGGGAAGATGGATGACTGGCTGAGCTCAAGGGCTTTTCAGGAGCTGGTATTGAGTCCACATGTACATAATCTAGGCAGCAAGTATAAGCTGAGGCAATGAGTGAGGTCAAAATTTCATGTTAAGTTATCTGCCTTTAGTTGCAATATTCTATGCTGTAAGGTCACACTCTGCCCTACTCTTCATTCACTAAACACCTCCTTTAAAAGTGCCAGATGGAGACGACGCGAGTTGGACGCCCGGCTGGGGAGAATCCCACATGGTGCGGCAGACCTCTCCTGCCTCGCCCGCTGCTCCCCTCAGCAGTGTACTTCTGATCTGCCTGTTCTGCTCCCCACTCTGTCTCTGGTGAACCCTCTCACCGCCCCACGCCTCTGGCCTGTACCCCAGCTTGTAAGTAAAAAAAGAAAAAAGAAAAAAAAGTGCCAGATGGAGAGCTGTATGGCATTCCACTTACCCAAGGAGAAGACTGCGGGACAGGAAGAGCAACTTGACAGGGATTTCTGTTAGATAACCCAGACTCCAGTCTGCTCAAGAACTCAGCAGTTTTGCTAGAAGGAACACAAACAGGTGTTAGTGTCTTCATGAAAATACAATTTTATGTATTTATTACGCCTTCATGAAAATACCATATTATTTATCGTGCCTTTAAATACTGGTCTAGACTTTCATTGGGTGGTGACTTAAAGTGTCCTAGGTAGAACAAAAAGGTTAGTTTAGAATAAGGCATAGTAAGAAATTAAAATAAAATGCTAGAGGAAAACCACATTCTTGAAGAACATTAGTCTGAAAAATACAAAATGAGTCACTTTCTCAACTTTCTTCTAGTCCTTTCATTTTCTTCATGGCTTTCATCGCTCTGAGGACACATAGACCCTGTAATCCAGTAAATATTAACCACTTACGTACCATATGCCCCTTTGGGATGTTGAAACTGACAGGACTCTCTCTCCAAATACACACACATACACACACACACACACCTTTGAATTTGATTCATGCCTTCCATGGAAGGTGAAAAGTGCTGCTAGCTCTTGTCTGCATTTGTGACATCTTTCCAGCTCTAAAAGATATGAAAGCTTGGCCTAGAAAAGTCCTCGATTTTAATATAAAGTTTCTTTTCCCTTACAAATCTGAACCTTCACCCCAATTTCTTTTCCTGCCTATGGAATTGTTTCTGATTCCATACTTCAAAGACTGCCTAGGTTGTCTACCATTGATTCATTTCTAATACTGTCCTTTTCCCAATTAAGAGGATTTTTGCTCCTTGTTCTACACTCAAAACCAAATATCTCTTGCAGCCCGATTTATGTCGCAACAGACCTTTGCAGCCTGCTCCCTCTGCCTTGTTCCTTCTACTCCCCCTAATATTTTAGACCTAACACTAAAATCCAATTCATTATGCACTTAAGATGTGGGGGTCAAGGGAAACACAAATGGTCTAGTGTAAAAATGGCATTCAGTGGGGAGAAGGGGTGCAGGGACAATCTAAACAAAGATGTAGAAATTAAACAGAGATGCTGACAACCCTACAAATCACTGCTTAGGCAGAACATGGCATTTGAACAAGGTCAGAGGCTTGAGCCAGGAAATAAAGAGCTAAAAGTTAAGAGATACACATAACCTGACAAACAGAGGGCCTCTGCAGCCGACACAAGCAGCGCCCACTTGTCTGGGACGGCTTATCTCCCCCAGGATAGACAAGAGACCAATGAAGTCACAGTCTGGAAACCCATTGTCTGGGGCTTTATGAAGTCGTCAGTCAAAAGTATAAAACAAAGAGCATTGCCAGTTAGGGGATATTTCTGACTCTCCTACACTGAATGCAGACCCTAGGGGAAAAGAATGAGACATACCATGATACATGAGGAAGGAACTTTAGACCTAGCTGACTGGCACCCCTGCATTGTGCTCTTCCAGTGCGTCTTACCTGCCAATGCCAAACACAGCGTTGTGAGGCGAGAAGAAAGTGGGAAAGGAGTAGAGTCTTCATCCTTATGCTGTCTTCTTGTTGGATCTAAGAGCTCCCTGAACCCATGTTACAAAGACAAGTAGTCATTTACCCCAGTATCACTAAGATCTTATCTAGTTTGAAGAGAGATGGGGGTTTAGAAAGAAAAATTGCACTGAGAATGGAATGGAATGTAGGTTTATTATATTGCAATGTGATGGAATATTCAAAATCTGTTAATGGAATTTGATCAATAAAAAGACAAAATTTGTCTTTTTGAAAACACAAAAATTTATAGGAAAGGCAATAAGAGAGTGAAATGGTACCTCTTAGCTCATTTGAATAGCCCAGAATTGCAACAGACAATTATTACAAGGTTCTTTTTTTTTATGTTAGGAATGAAGACTAGGGTTTCAGCACTCAAGAAAAGCACTGAGGTGCTTCTGAGCCAGCACCTGCCCCTCATCACACACCAGAGCTGCAAGGTACTGACAACACCTGTTTACCTGGTAATCCACGTCTGCCAATGGAGAACCAGGACAGGACACAAAAGAACATTCTAGTAAAGATGTTAAAAGTTCTGATTGTAAAGTTAAACTGTCATAATGAGGAAGGTATCCTCCCCAGAAAAATACCAGTTACAAACCACTGCCCAGTACTTTTTGCCTTGCTGGGAGTGGGGGAGCTTTACCTTCTCACACTGTGAGATAGCACAGTTGGGTTCCTACAGATCATGTACATGAGGAAAGTGAGCCCAGAGTGAGGGCAACAAGAGCTTACACCCAGTGACAAATGACAACTGCCACTTCAACTGAAGAGCCCAGAGAAAGAGAGAGTGGAGGATTTCAACACACTAGAGAGTGAGCCACATAAAGGGATCGATTGCTGCTCAGCTCCAGGCCATCACTGCTCCATGGGGACACAGGCCAGATGGCCTAGTTTCTGTAGACACAACCCAAATGCTGCACATTTTTAATGTGAAATAGCTGGGCAACCTATGCAGAAATTTTTGACCACCGTGGACCAGCACTGAAAGGGTCAAAAATTAAACCACCAAACAAATAAAACAAACAAACAAACAAAAAAACAAACAAACCTTTGCAGGTAAATGTAGCCCCCAAAACCATCTGATTATGGCCAAGTAATTTTGCTTCTTCCTGTTCAAGTTTGTGTACTTCTTAATTATACAATCTTTGCATTCATTAAAAAAACTGAAGAAGAAAAATCAGGTTGAATTCTAGTATTGAACAGGAATTCAGAAACAGCTGCTATGCAGACCTTTGAACATCAGCTAACAGAGGGAAAGAGAAGTTGTGCCATATTCCATATTGACACCAAACACTAAGGTGTATTATTTCGCTTGTAGTTCATAACTATAAATATATATGTGTTAATAAATAAAAAGCAATAGTGAGACTATTAAAAAATGAAAAAGACAATCCACAGAAAATATTTATAAACAAAAAGAAAAATAAAAGATTTAGTGTGAAAAAATATAAAGAATTTTAATAAATCCATTAGGAACAATAAAAAGAAAAGTGGGCCAAAAGCAGAAACAGGTACTTCCACATGAGGAAATCCAGCTAGCAACAACAACACGAGAACAACCACCAGCTCAGCACTTAGAGCAGTCATTCGTGTGTGAAGGAAGCCCTGCTGTACTCACATTACATTGATCAGCTTCATGTCAAAGCTGTGAGGGATTATAATCTCCAATTTATAAAAGTGACTTGCTCAATATCACACAGCTAGTAAATGCCCAAACCAGGATCAGACTCTGACCACTGGCTCCAGGGAACATGCTTTTAGTCACTCACTGGACTGCTTCTCAAGATCAATATCCATGTGAAAACATGGTCAATCTCATTCATAAATTGGTATATTCAGATTAAAACAAGATACCATTTCACATCTATCAGATGGGCAAAAAAATAAAATTAAGTATAGTACCTTGTCATAGCCAGGGAGGATACAGTGTGTCTTACAAATTTGATCCTTTTATAAATTGCTGTGGGGTGGGGGGTTATTGGTGTTACCACTTTAGAGAGTAATCTGACAATACTTTAGAGCATAAATGAATATGTGCATAAATATCTAGGTATCTGCCCTTGAGCAACTCTTGCATAGGTGTTTTTTTTTTTTTAAGATTTATTTATGCATACAAGCTGGGGTACAGGCCAGAGGCGTGGGATGGCAAGAGGGTTCACCAGAAATGGAGTGGGGAGCAGAACAGGCAGACTGATGGAAATAAACTGCTGAGGGGAGCAGCAGGCGAGGCAGGAGAGGTCTGCCTCGCCATGTGGAATCTCCCTGGCCGGGTGTTGAACTCGGTCACAGGGCCAACAGCTCCACAGTGCAGCGCTTAACTGCTGTGCCACCAGGGAGGCCCTTGCATATGTGTTTAAAGAAACCTGAACAGGAACATTTAATTCAGCACCATTTGTAAGATTCCCAGAGATAGGAAGAGAAGACAGAGGAAGATAATGAGCAGGAGGGAGAGAAAAAGAAGGAAGGGAGAATGAAGGGGGGGGAGGGAATGTGGAGACTGCCAGCTGTTTTTTACATTACCTGAAAGCACGACCATTTCTTGAGGACAGTGCTTCCCGAGTTCCATAAATGAAGCTACTTTATTTCTCACCTGACAGCAGGATCTCAGGGCGGAGCAGCATCTTTCTAGTTCCCCAGGCTGCTCCCAGACCATCACTTGCCCCACCTGACTTGCAAAAAAGATCTCGTCCGGTAGTGCTCAAGACATCAACATATGCCATCATTTTTCTTCTTTGCTATTGTCATCTTTCAATCTTTTGGTCAACCATCTCTTTCTGTTTAAGGCCAGCCTTCCTCCATGTCTTAACTACTGATACCAGAAGCCGGAGTCGATGAATTTCACGCAATGCCAATCTATTCACAATGCCACCTTCTCTTCCAGCCCTCACACTGATTGCTGGACTTTTGATTATTTTCTTCCCAAACCACGTCCTCTCCTAAATGCCCTCTCCAGCCCCTGGCCCTACCACGTGTCCACCCCCAGTCGTCACCTGGACTATTGCAGCCAAGTTTGTACTAGCTTCCGCATTTCCATTTTTGCTTCCTCATATCAATTCTCAACACAGTAGACAAGTGATCATTTCTTAACAAGAAAGATAAAAAGCTTCTGAAGGTTCTTCCCTGTGACTTGAATAAACCCAGATTCTGTGCCAAGGCCTATGATTTGGCTGGCTCTCACCTATCTTGCCAACTTCTCAGTCTCTCCTTTTTATTCACTTCAAGTCAAATACACCCACTTCCTTTCAGGTTATTGAACACACTGCATGCTGTTCCTCTGACCCAGTGCTCTCTCCCTGGGTCTCAGCATGGCTCTTCCTTCTTATATTTCTACTTTCAATTCAAGTACCATTTCTCAGAGACTTGTGCTAAGGAGATTCTCCCCTTCTAATGCCATTAGTCTTGATCACTGGACCCAATCTCTACCACTTTATTGCTTCATAGGAATTATATAGTCTGTTATCCCACATATTTGTATCAGCTTGTTATTATCAGATTCTCCACATTGGGTCACGGAGCCATATTCCCCCACCTCAGTATATACCTAGTGACCTAGAGCAGTGCTTCACACATAGCACTAAACTAGGTGCTCATTGTTAAATTTATAAAGGAAAGTAAGTGCTCAATATTATCAATATATTTATAGCCAGTGTCATAAATTAGTTTTTTCTTTGGGTTCTTCTGAGGTTGAATATTTTTTATTTATACTTTTTCAACTGCTGTTTCAAGTCTTTTGCCAACGTTTCTATTGTTGTCTCTTTCCTATTAGTGTGTAAGAGTTCTTTACCAAAGAACTTTAATTTGTGCTTCAATTTTCTAAAGCACAACTTTGGTTATGTCACTCCCCTCCTTTAAAAGCCTCGATTACAAAAACGAGTTAATGCACACTGGGGCATCTGCAGGAAGAATTGATAGTGGGTGGAAATTTTGATAGGGTATTAACCATCACAATGATTTCACATTCAGTGGGCAGATATTCTAGATAGCTACAAACTTTTCAGTCTTATTCTGAACAAAGGAGGGTATTCTTGTATCTATAAATTCAACTCCATTAGCATAAGATGAAAAAGTTATGAATTGGATGACTTTCGATTCACCTTAGTCAGATTATAAAATGTAAGGTTGGATTTAAGCCGGCCATATGGATAAGGGATGAATTTAGCTCTTAAGTGTCTCTTGGAAGCTCCCAGGAAGGGCATTAGAAGATTTGTGAGCATATTAGAAAGCTAACTTGGGGCCTAAGTATGCACATTCAGCAGACCTGACTGGATCCTCAGCCCTAGGAAACTAAAATAGATGAAGATGTGCCTCGTAGGAACTAATCACACTATTATTCACTTAGAAATAAAAGGGAGACATGGTTCCAATGGCAGAAATGAAAACTTCTCAACATTTCAGTAGGGCTTAATGGGGGACTTGGAAGTTGAGGTATAAAAAGGTCCCATTTTGAAATGAGCTTGATTCTAAGAGCTTTCCCACTGGGGCTTTAAGAGCTGAGCCTTTTCTCCCCTAGAGATTTTAGAAACTACACAGGAGTAGCATGCAGCCAGGGGAGGTCACAAAAACCCATCTACCACACCTCCCTAATAGCGCAAGGGGTTAAGTCACAGCACTAAGAAACTATCTGCAGCCACTGTACCAAGAGTTTGATCCCCAGCCAGGGAGATTCCCACATGGTGCAGCAGACCTCTCCTATCTCACCTGCCTCTCCCCTCAGCAAAGTACTTCAGTCAATTTGCCTGTTCTTCTCCCCTCTCTGTCGCTGGTGAATCCTCTCACCCTCCCCACACCCCACACCTCTGGACTACACCCCAGCTCTTGTATGCATAAATAAATCTTAAAAACAAAACAGCCCATCTACCCTACAGTAAGTTTAATTATGGTACTAGCCCAGTGTTGGATCTGAAGATGATGTCATTCACATATAATGAAAACCAGAGAAAGCAGATACTTATCTCCTCAGTTCTTCTTTTGCCTCCTCTAGGTAAAATACACTGGTCAACAGTGAGGTTGTTACTGACTTAAAAAGGCACTAATCTGTAGTATCTTGGTGTGCTGAACATGAATATAACTCTGAAAATTTTTTATTAGCTCTCGTTTTGAAGATATTTCATAGAATTTATTTTATGTTTCACTGTGTAAATTTATCCAGTAGGACTGCAACAACATCATAAATCAGCCTAGAATGATATAATATTGCATCACATTGCATAAGATCATCATGCACACATCATCCAGAGTTGATGGCATCATCTTCTGAGGCAATGCAATACTACTGCCAGGCGGCTGCTGAAGTAAGCTGACGTCAGCAGTGCACTACAGAAAGCCCTGTCGGAAAGGTTGAGCATTGAAAATATTTCAGACTTCGTGCCAGACAGTTTAAGCTACTGTTCCATAGAACTGTTATTATTTTATCCATTTAGGCACAATACAGAACAGTCATGCCTCGAAAGTGAGTTAATAGCGTGGACAATTTCTGCTATATTTGTGGGGAAGTGACATTTGCCAACCAGAAAAAAAGCATCACTTCTCAAGTGAAGAAGGCTTATCATCTTTACTTCGGATGCAAAGTTGGTGACCAAGACAAGCCTTGGGCCCCACATATATGCTGTGCTCCATTTACAACACAGCTTTCACAGTGGTTCAATGGCAAAAGACCATCAATGCCATTTGCAGTCCCCACGGTGTGGAGAGAACCAAGCAACCACATAAATGACTGTTACTTCTGCTTGGTTCCTCCTCTTTCTGGCAGAATAACGAAGCAAAGGAAGTTGAGAATAGTCTATCCAAACAGCCCATCTGCATTGAGATCAGTTCCACATAGTGAGGGACTTCCTATTCCAGAACCTCCAGCAGAACATTCTCTTGATTCATCTGATGAGGACAAGGGTGAGACCCATTCTTCTGTTCCATCAGCATGCAGTGATCCAGATTTTCACTGTGGTGCATCATCAACCCCACACAGACTAACACAGGAAAAGCTCAGTGACCTAGTTTGTGATTTGGACTTCTCCAAGAACAAGGCAGAATTGCCAGGATCAAAACTCCAACAATGGAATCTTCTAGAAGATGTTAAAATTACTTTCTATCGAAAGCGCCACCAGCAGTTGGAGCCTTTCTTCAGAAAGGAAAGTACTCTGGTATTCTGTTCCAATATTGAGGGCCTCATGAATGCCTTAGAAATCACTCATGACCCACAAGAATAAAGACTATTTCTAGACTCTTCAAAAAACTGAGTCTTAAGGCTGTGCTTTTGCACAATGGACACCGTCTTCTATCTATTCTATTCCTGAACAGCTGCACAAGAGACAAGTGAAGAAATCTAAGAAATAGTCTATGACTTGATTTTTTCACAGGTATTAACTGTAGGCCTATTACTATTGGCATGCATTTCATGATGTAAACATCAATTTATTGCAGATTACAAAAAAAACTAGAGCCAAATTAGAATTTGACTGTCATATTCGTGTTGAGCACATACAAACTGATAGGAAATGACTAATTTTATTTCAGTAACATGACTTTTGTAAAAATTTCTTGATCAGTGATATAGGTCTTGGTAGGAAGAAACAGAAGTCAACTTGGCCCAAATCATTCTCTCTGAATTGATCTAACCTATTCTACAGTCCTCTCCATAGTATCCCATATCAGACAGCACTCATCATCCCTATCCTAGCCAGATATTTCTGACCTTGAAAGTATACTATACTTCTGAATTACCTACTTTCCCTACTCCCCCAATCCCTGCATCTCAAGACCAATATTTTACTGCATCATTTATTGGCTCTGTGACTCTGCATAATTTAAATTACTCAAACCTTATATCTGTAAAATGAGGATGATATACTAGTTGCAAAAATGTACATAATGTGCCTAATACTCCTGACATCCCACAGGTTCTCAATAATACAGCAGCTCCTTATTGCTTTGCTTATTTAAAAGAGCTAAGCAGTTTGTATTTTTTTAAACTACACAAATATTGAAAACCATACAAATATACCTATCACATTAAATGGTTATTAGGTATTAATTAACATTTTCAAAGTTTAAAAGATACCCAATTCTTATCTCACCAGCAAATCCTCAAGAGAACATTGTTTCTCTTAATACACACAAAATACACTTGACTGTCTCCACACATCCTACCTTAGCCCCCAACCCTGGTTAAATGGGCTCAAAATTCAAATCTGTTTTCTACATCCATCCGGAAACCACTATTAGAAAGGTGATGGTAACTTCAAAATAAATTCTTATTTAAAATTTTTAATGCTGAGATTTATTTTACTCAATGTTTTAAGTAACTTAGATTAACATTCTCTCTTTGCTATAAAAATGAAAACAAAGTTTTATTAAATTACTGTAAATCACCAAATCTACCAGCAATATTGGTGGCTAGACTAGCTCTTCCTGAAAAGTATTACATTTGACATTTTACAAGTGGTAAGTAACTAGAGAGTAAAAATAAAAGCTACACCAAAGTTAGATGCCCATTGTGACCGTTTGTATTCAGGCTCACGAATCCTAGAAATAACTCTAAATTGTGAAATTTGAGTATGTCCCCAGTCAGAGTAGCAGATTTGATGCACCATTAATCTGGTTTGCTCCCAGCCACCAATTGAAATAGTCACAGTCATTCGATTTTTAAGGAAAAGACAGTACTGCAGAAGTACATTCCAGAGGTCTTTTCATAAAAACCATCCTGTGTGCTCCATCTGCACGTGCAATCTGCTTGTGTATTTTCAGCCAGCTTGCATGGGCAGATTAATGCATACAATTAGAAAGCAACCTCACAGGCATTCAATAAACTGCCTTCATTATTACACTCAGGAGAGTCCCTTTGGATGTCAATAAAAGCCTAGTTTTCTGCCTGTTAGCTAAATAATTGACAACACTAAAAATAATCAGAAGCAAATGAACAAAGTCAGTAACAAGGTGTTAAGAAGAGCACATTAAGTTTCTCATGGTGGTGCCCCAAGATGCCATCATGAGCTTTCTTTCCCAACAACATGGATTTACAGTCTACTCAAGCCCGCAGTTGCCCTTTTCTACAGAAAAAAAAGATGAAAAAACAACCCTCCATTCTTGGTCTATTTAAAACTAGCAAGGGCATGAGATATTGACTAGTTTGGAAGAATTTATTTGTGTTTCTATTTTGTTCCTTAGTTTGATAGCTGCAAGAGAATCTAATTTGGGGGAAGGAGGAGTTGGGGAACAGCCTGGTTGATCTGGAGAAACCTTTGAGCTATTAAAATTCTAACAACTCTCCTAGACAATTTTTTCACCATAAACTGATTCTAAGAAAGTATGATAAAGGCATCTTATACAGAGGACCCATCTTTTCTAAGAAGTTCCTTTCATATTTCTAGCTATATAATGGTCATTCATTTCATGAGCTATTTCTCATTTAATTTCAATAGTGGTTTAAAACAAAATGCTCTTTAAAAAACTCACATATATACTTCTTCTTGTGTTTCTCAATAGGCTTTAAAAATCAATTTGATATACTTCTCATTTTTAGCCAGCTTCTCTTTTTCCTGGTTAACTGGGACTTTTGCGATAAGCTGAAGAAAGAGTGAGAGTGAAATGTGCATGTAATTGAATTCGGCTCCACTGACAGTGTGTGAGGTGGCTGAGGGTATAACTCTTTTTTTTTCCTTTACAGAAAAAGGGTGATTGATCTCTAGTATTTAGTAAAACACAAACTTGAGAAGCTGGGAGACTACAAAAGAAGGGATATTAGCTACAATCTCCTACATCCTTTAAAGCTACAAGAGTCTCTCATCCTTCACTTTACTGAATTTTTTTGTTCTGCTTTTTACTAAATGTTTTTTGTTTATTTTTTATTGAAGGAACATTACATTATAACATTATATATGGTTCAGGTGTGTATCATGAGATTCAACAGGTGTATACACTAAAATGTCTAAATTTAAAACTCTGCAGAGAATGAACTTGTTCAACTTTCTAACCTGTACATAACACCCTTTGTTGGTCCCCTTTTCTAGGGTAAAACTAGGATGCCACAGAATAAATCCATTTGCTCTTCTTGTGACTCTAGTCTATTATTGCCTCCATTGCCTTCCCTTATCTTAACGCCTTGAAATAAACTCTCTTCCTTTCTCTAACCATGAAGGGAAGGCAATAACCCATGGACCCTTTAATTATTGCTTCCCTCTTAGCACCTCTCTCACTTTCTCTCTCTCATGAAGACAGTCAATTTCTCCCAATATTTAGCTTCCCATCTAGTCTGTCACACCCCCATGTCTGCCTTAGAAGAAGAGTAGGGAAACAGAGTCTTGAATTCTAGGATGTAAATGAGGATAATGCCTTACAAAGTAAAACACCCCTCTCATTAGCACTTCCATCTACCACCCATTTTGTGACTTAGGTAACAGAGGTCAAGTACCTAACTCACTAAAGGGCAAAATGAAGTACTGAAAAACTTCACATTTTCCATTAATACCTCTGAGTCTTAAATCAAGGAGATGCTTATGACAGAGGCAGGATAATTTCAGCGCAAAGAGAAAATCAGAGGACATTATACTTAGAAGAAGTACACTTTAGGAAGTCACATGTGCGACTCAATATCAAAATGAACTTAAATTCACCAATAAGTTTCAATACTAGGAAGAGGGATGAGGAGGCAATCATAGAAAAGTAGGATGCCAATTACCAATTCTGATGAGAACAGAAATTTCTATACTGTGCATATAAAATGAATGCTGTATGATCTCAATCAACAAGAACCTCTGTAAAATTTCATTTCAAGTCCCCATAAAATTCAGGTACTTTTATGACATATGAGAAACTTTATTTAATGCTTACAAATGGTATATGAAGAGATATTATCATCCCTATTAAAGAAAATCAACTGAGGTTTAGATGTTTGTCCAAGGCCACAGCTAAAGAAAGGAGCTAGGATTTTTAAACCAGATCTGATTATTTTTAATTGCATCACATTTGGAATTAAACTAGAGCCAGAAATATGGTTCATTGATTCTGTCTATTTTTTTAAGCAGTTTGCCGATAATCTGGTTAGAATTAGGATACAAGCTTATCTTTAAAGTCTGCTTCACAGAGTAGATTAACTATATTGTAGAGCACATAGGAGTTGTCCTATACACACTGGAAAATAGAAAAATACCATGGTATATGATCAGAAATTGGGAGCTTTGCCAATAATTTAAATGATTTCTGAGTTCTTGGCTATAGATACATAAGTGTATCTGTAGCCCACTAGTTAATAAGTGCCTAGTCCCTTCTTTTCAAACACCCTCCTCCTTATGTCAGTGTTTTTCTAGTCAACATAACCAACAGAACCCGGAGTCATCAAAAGATCCAGCCCTCCAGTCATTTAGAATGGGGAATTCCTCAAATTTATCAGTATTATTTCTAATTAACTGACCAGTAAAGAATACTTTGTTGCGTATAGATGACTCCCAACCTTAAAAACTCATTTACATAATGACAGAGTCAATTATATAATTTAACAGCCAATAATTCAACACCAGGTGGTCTGAGAAGTTACCATCACCTAGAATTTAAGGGCAGAATGAACAATATAGGTAGAAAGCTCTGAAAACACAAACTTACTATTGATGATGCTCTCTAAATGTTTCTCTTCTTAGTTGTTCTTGAAGTCTTCTTTTCTCCTCTAGTTTATTGCTCTGAAATTCCAAATGTCAAAATGTAATCTGTGAGGGAAGCTTCAAATAGAACCATGATGGTAAATTTACCCAAGGTCCAAAATCCTCAGGCTCAAATGGTCTCCACAGTCTAATACGGTAGCCTACCAGGGCTCCCAAGAGAACACCCCTCTTTCAACCCATGGGCACTGCACTGAAAGCCAGGAGCCCAGAGTTCTTTTCATGACTTCTCTCTTCCAACTGATTGCTATAATCATAGAGTCGGTATTTCAAATTTTTATTCTTTAGTTCAAATAATAACAATGTATATTTTAGCAGTTTTTCAAAATGTTCTAAGGGAAACATGAAGTTTCTGCACCAAGTATGTTAACTTAAAATAATAAATGGTTAAACAGTTCATGTAGTATTTATATATGCACTCACATTCCACTAAAGCATTCAGGAAAAGATTTCCAGTAAGCCAACTCAACTCCCTCATGAGTTAGAATCAGATACTTAAAGCTGTTGAGAGATTTAACAGCAAATGTCATTTTAAAAAATCTACTTGAAAAAACTCTTTCTCTCTCTTTTTTTTAATTCATTTTTTGGAGAGTCTAGAGACAAAGGACTTCATATATGATATTACTGTCACCATGATTCTGTATATTTTAATCCAATTTAAATAGCCCATGAACATTTGCTTTTTGTTCACTAGGACACAACTGTCTTCTTTTTTTTTAAAGCTTGCCCATGAAAAGCAAGTAAAATTCCTAGACAACAAATTTAATTGAGAATTGAAATAATTTCCACCACATAGGGGAGACTTGAAGTTTTAAGTGAATCCAAGGGAGACAACAAGCAGCTGGGTTTGCTTTAACAAAAAGAATTGGATTTGCCCAGCAGGAAGACCTGTGAAAAGGGAATAATAGAAATCATCACTTCCAAATCCTGATGTAAATCTAGTTTTCAAAGAAGGAGCAAAAATTGTTCTTATTGTTCATTTCCATGAAAATCTTCATTTACACAGAAATACTTACTAGTTCCATTTTGAAAAACAAAATGGATGATTTCAGTTTCAGGAAAAAAAAAGGGAATTTATAATATATAAAAGGGAATAATAATATATAATCCAAGGGCATCAATTATAATACAAAGTAACTGGATAATTAATGAAACACAGAACTCTGGGAAGCAAATTAATGGAAAATTGCAAAATAGAGTAAGCATGATCTCAACCTAGAAGAAAAATCCTGACTCATGTAATGAGCTCCACACACCTCTGGGAAAAAACTCAAAAGGGTAAAAGACAAAAAGCAAACAGTAGGTATTGATTAATTCTAGGAATGCTACTTGGAGGAATGTTAGAGAGAAAAATCACATAAACTCCAAGGCTGGGTTCCTTAGAAAGATCCAAAATGTGAAAAACAGTTTTAATCGCTTCACTAATAAGTTATCATTGAATTCAACTCATAAAAACAAATACATAGCAACTGAATTTTATCCAAAGGACTGTTTAGCTCTCATAACTTGAAAAAGGAGTATTTTGGGAAAATGCTGGAGTATTTGAGAAATTGTATTTATTAGGAGTCATCCAAATGTACACACACACACACACATACACACACACAAATGCAAAATGTAAAATATCTAAGAACATGAGATCCTGAAGAAGAAATTGTGGAATCAATTCTAGATCTACCGTTGCTTACTGAGTGATTGTAAACAAATCACTAAATATCACTCAGTCTCCATTATTCAACAAACATTGATCAAATGCCTATTATATGCTTAGTACAATGTTAGATGCCAAGAATGAAAATATGAATAGAGCAGTGCCCAGAAATTTTCAGAAGTTTACTATGAACATAGACTCAAGAATAATGTAGCAGTATATAAAGTAGGTTAGGGATAGAAGCTTGCAAACAGTGTAAGATAAATAGGAAAAAAAGCACAAAAGTGGGCATTTGGAAAATGCTCTCAACAGTTTCATAAAAATTCACAAAGTGCCTCTAAGTGCAGGCTCATTAGGGTCTTGGGAGGCAAGACTCTGAATAAACACGAAAACTTTTGTATCTAACCTGAGTTCATAAATGAGCTGTATGTTAGGACTATGTGGGCTCATAATTTTCCTTAGAGTCCCCAAAAGGCAGATGACCAAATGAAGGACTTGCATGGGTCTAAGGAAAGAGAGAAATTCAATCTTAAGCAAGAGTTTTTATAGAGGGGGAGAAGTGACAGGAGCAGGGCTCATTCCAGGTAATGAGCTGCTCGCTGCCCAAGGGGTTTTCATTTCTTAAGTTTAGATTTTCTTGAGTTTAGATTTTCATTTCTTAAGTTTAGGGGCATTATGGAAGTCTGGAAAATTAAATTTTTTATCTAATTCATTGATGTGATTAGGAAGGAAAATCAAGGAGGAGATTTACTCCCACTGCACTAGATTTGGGTGAAAGACTTACTGTGAGGATACATGGAACCCTGTCTACTTATGCAGCTAGGTCCACAGGCAAAGTACTTCCATCTGGTATGCTGCCTTAACTTTTTAACAACTTTCTTTTTCTGTGATATGATAATATTTTAGAGATATTTTCTCTGCAATATAGATTTCCAAAAAAAGAAATAAATATCATTATAAAAGTACAAGGACTGTATTCATTTCTTAATTGCTGCTATAACAAATAGCCACAAACTTAGTGGCTTAAAATGATACAAATGTATTAGACTTTACAATTCTGAAAGCTAGAAATCCAAGATGAGTCTCACTGGGCTAAAATCAAGGTTTCAGCAGGACTGTGTTCCTTCTGGAAGCGCCAGAGGAAAATTGGATTCCTTGCCATTTCCAGCCTCTAGAGGCTTCACACATTCCTTGGCTAATGGCCACTGCCTCCATCTTCAAAACCAGAAATGCATTAGGCATGGTTAAGGACCCCACTGAGGTCTCTGCCCCTCTTCTAACTTAAGGACCCTTCTGGTTACATTGATCCCACCTGTATGATGCAGATTACCCTTGTTGGAAGGCAAACTGACTAGTAATCTTAATTCCACCTCCAAACTTAATTCTTGGCCACATAACATATTCTTTGGTTTTGTGGATTAGAATGTTGGGTGGAAGGGCAGTCGGGATACTGATTACACATGGCTTTTAATCTATTTTTAAAACTGTAAGCATCGGACACATAATACACCAAATACTTAATAATCTTTGTCTTTCTTAGGTTTGGCTTTAGAATGTGGGTGGTAGGGGAGGGTGAGGGAGGACCCCTTTCATTCCAGGCTAAGCAGTGGTGGGATGATAGATGTTTAACACAGGAAGAGAGGATGCTGGTTGTCATATTTATTTATTTCCATGGTGAAAATACTCCTGCCATGGCCCATTTCAAGCTACCGAAAAAGAAGACAACTAGCTCACAAAAATTCTGAAAATTTTACAGTCCACTCCCCTGAGTCACAACAAGGAAGCTCCAGGAGACCCCTGGAAAAAAATATTCAGCATCAACATACTCCAGCAAAGGAAATACAAGTTTGACTGAAGCATCCCAGTGTCCTCTCTGAATGTCCCTTCACCATGGGGCTAACTCTTCCTGGACCCCACTGACATGATTGGATGCTAAAGAGTTGGCTGCCTTTTATAGATTTGTGCTTATCAAGGATCAAAGAATATCCACAAATGCTGGCAGGGAATATAGGTAGTGAACAATTAGGATGAGTGTTCTCCGCTCACCCCTTCTGGGAGAGGAAAGCGGAAGGGCCAGGGAATTAAGACCAGAAGCCAAGTTACATGCTCCTGGGTGCAATAGGCTTGGATTCTGCTTGGCTCAGAGTCCCTGGAAGCAGCCATTGGCCTGGGGAGGAGGGTGATGTTCTGCAGGCTGTTATCCACACGTGCGTTTGCTGTGCATTTAAGCACTCCCTAACCATGGCTGGTATCACGTCCCTTGGCCATTTTCACACAGGCGATGTGAAATATGCCATTTCTGGGTGGCTAATGTCCATTTTTCTTTTACACAAGCTACCAAACAGGCTTACATTTAGTATGGAAATCACAGATTTATACACAACAGAAGGGCTAGGTCGTGGTGGCAGTACAGGCCAATTAGACAGAAAAATCACGTTTGTGGAAGGACTAGGGCTGGCTGTTCTTTCTCTTGTATGGCAGTTTAGAGTCATGCTCCCAAACGTTTACATGCACTAGAGTTACCTAAGAAGCTTGCTAAAATGGAGATTCTGATTCAGAAAGTGTGGGGTAGGGAGGGTTCAAGATTCTGCATTTCTAAACAACTGATGCCAGTGCTGCTGGTTTGAGAACCACATTTTGAATGGGAAGGATCTACATATCAATTCTTTACCCATCTCTCACTTTTGAACAGATTTATAACAATGATCATTACAGCTGTCACATTAGAAAAGTGAAGCCAATTGAAATGTCTGTAGTTAATTTCTAATGTGAAAAGGGGCAAATGCTGCTTTAACTCAACCAGTAACATTTCTGAATGGTATACATTATCTGACCTATGAAGAAATGAGCTATAAATGACCCACAAGCCAAACAATTATGACCATTAAATAACAACTTATAAATGATTTAGGATAAGAGGTTGTAATTCAATAATTCTTCAATGTCTACAAGCCTTTTACTTCCAGGAGATAATTTTATGATTTTATTAGCTCTGCCTGAAATATAGACATACTATGCTTTATAAAGGAGAAACCTCTTTTACCATAGGGAGTGGGAGTAGGAGGAAGGGGTCTCTCTAGTAGACGAGCATTTCTGAAAATATTTCTTTTTTAAGGCTCCAAATGCATATCAAAGCCTAAAACACTGAGGTTGAGACTAGATTGCCTGACAAATACTGAAATGCAAATTCACACTTTTCTTTTATCATTTATCATTTACCTATTTCATACCCTGAGAATTTCAATATTTGTATGTAAATATGGAGGTATATCACTGATTGCCATTGTTATTAATTGCTTTGCCATCTAGCCAAATATATAGCTACTGCTTTGAGCACTAGCCTGGAAGGTTAGACCATGTGGTGATAAGAACTCTAGCCCTGAAGCCAGTGCACCTCTACTTGAATCCTATTTCTATATACTGACTCTGAGCCTAGGATTAGTAACCTACTCTTTGTGTCAGTTTCCTCATTTGCAAACTTGCATACTAAGAACAATATATACTTCATAGGGTTATTGTGAGGATAAAATATAGACACCATCTAGACGAGAACCTGGCACATAGTAGGTCCTCATTAAGTGTTAGATAATCACCCTTTTCCCCGCATTACCTTCTCTCTCTGAATTGTCTTCATTTGTTTTATTTTAGCTTCTTCAGCTTCCTTCTTGATTCTTATAGATTCTTCTCTTTTTAGCTAAACCGTATTGAGATTACAGAGAACAAAATAAAGTTACTGTTTTTCACTTTGAACCTCTGGAACACAAAATTATGATGAACAGCAAATTATGGTATTG
Organism: Scalopus aquaticus; assembly: GCA_004024925.1. Lineage (NCBI taxonomy): Eukaryota > Metazoa > Chordata > Mammalia > Eulipotyphla > Talpidae > Scalopus > Scalopus aquaticus. Next base: position 67,714 of record PVIJ01002747.1, on the reverse strand, counting down.
TTTGTGCTCTATCTCGCCTGATTGTAGGTTTGTCATCAAGCTACTTTGATCACAGAGAACGGTCAAGCTACATCCCCTGCCCATGAAATTTCTCTCTTTGTATATCTTGGTTTCTGTCTCTCCCCCCTTGCCCTCCACTCTGAGGTAGGAAGAAGGAAGGGCAGATCATTTTTCCATATTGTAAAACTCAGAGTCCATTGTAGAAATCACTGCACATCTTAAATCTTTCTTTTTTTTACTACATTCAAAAGGTAAACAAAGCCATGTTCTTGGAACCAAAATATTCAAAACATAGTAAAGTTAAACTAGAAAAAAAAATCTCTTAGTCAAGGATCCCGCTGACTGATAAATTGCTTGGATAAGAATTCTGGATATTTACTGTTTTATTTCTCACGTCCTGATTTCTTTGATGTTGAGAATTTCAATTTGCAATTGGTTGCAAGGTTTTATGCTTTTGGTAAAGTTACTGTGTTATTTCATGGTTACATGAAAGTGCTGTTACTCAAATTCCTTGCCAAAATTAAACTAAAAGAGATGGATTCTGACCTTTTGCTGGTATTTAGATTGCATCAGCTGGAGTTGTTGTTTCTGCCTGACTTCGGTCTCTGATTGGCTTCCACCTAAGGAAAAAAAAAATCAAGAATGTGAAACCTAAATATTAAGTTGAAATGTCAGCCATTAAGGACTAATTAATACATGATATGTCTACACTATGAATTTCTTTAGCATTTTCACACTCCTGGAAATCAGGACAAAACCAGCTTTCTTAATAAAACATTTTAAAATGGTAATTGTTTAAAAGAGAATATAATGGTGTTGGGCATGGGGTGGTAACATATATGAAGTGTGTGATCGTATACCTTTGAATCATACACAGTATTGTAAACCAGTATTACAAATAAATAAATAATAAATAAAAGAGAAAAACAGCCGTACGAGAACACATTTCTGAAAGAAGAGTACAATCCTTCTAAGGTTTTTCAAGCATGTAGGCCTTCAGGTTTTCATGTAGATTGAAATCATACCTGAACATTTATGCAAAATAAGAAAAGGATCCTGTCTTGAAAATTTCCTTCCAGCTTGAATACTACCATTCAATGACACTTCTGTTACTTTTCTTCTTCTGACTTTTTGGCCCTATAATCAAGTAGCAAAACTTAGACAAACCTCAGGGGGGTTGCAATTAGACAAATACATAGTCTTTACAACCAAGTTCTTAAAAGTACAGTGAGAATATTCTAGTTAGTAATTGTCAATCCATAGTATTCATTGTTCTCTCTAGGTATTCAAAAGAAAAATATATGAGTGCTAGATGATATATGTACATATTAATTTGGGTGAGAAATTCTTACAGGTTGACAGTTATTTAACAATTGCTATTTAGGAATTTCTTAATGTTTATGTAAGCTTGGTACATGTATGACAAAGATTCCTTTGAAATACTTTTCTGGTGCTTTGGTCACAAAACTTGGCTGTTTTCGGAAAGATTCACTCTCACAGCAGATGCATTAGAACAATTTGCTTTCACCGTGGTTTTTGTAATTGAACTGATAAGGACACCACAGAGACTTCTTTTGAATCTCAAAAGATAAATAATACATGTTTGGTTTTGGCCTCTGTCTCTATAGCAGGGGATACGTATGAGGGGTGGCATAGTGAAGACTATTAAAGCTTTTATCTACTATTACAGTTACTATCAGTATCTCCTAAAATAATTCTGATGTCTCCTACCTGCTGGTAGAAATGCAAACTGGTCCACCCACTATGGAAAACTGTGTGGAGTTTCCTCAAACTACTGAAAATGGAACTACATATGACTCAGCAATTCTACTGCAAGGAATCTACCCAAAGAACCCAAAAACGTTAACACAAAAGGATACCTGCACCCCTATGTTTATTGCAGCACTATTTACAATAAGTGAGATATGGAAACAACCCAAATGCCCAAAAATAGATGACTGGATCAAGAAGATGTGGTATATGTACACAATGGAATATTACTCAGCAATCAAAAAAATTAACTCATGCTATTCACAGAAACATGAATGGAGCTGGGAAGGATTATGTTCAGTGAAATAAACCACAAGGAAAAAGAAAAATACCAGATGGTTTCATTTATAGGAGGAATATAGGGGAACCAAATAAGGGATCAGGAAAAAAATTATAATAAACTTAAAAAAAAACTAACAGGCAACTATAAATCAGACATGTTCTGCAGGGGAGGAGGAGGGAGAGGGATCAAAACAGGGGAGGGAAGAGCACAAGGGATTATGGTGCTAGGGCACGGATGAATTGTTGGTGGGAATTTTATGGGGACTACCCTTGAGAAGAGAAAGTATACATTGTACAAAAATGAAGAAGGATGTAAAATATATATAAATTTAAAAGTGGGATGTCGTTGATAATATTATTAATTTTGTTCATTACATGATTTTCAAATTTGCTTATTTTCACCTGGAAAAAATATCTCTCTAAAACAATTGGAACAGTAAGTGACCCCTGACACTATAATAAATAAATCTGTGGAATCTGTGTGTCCTGTCCTTGAAATCCTCAGCTGTTGATGGACAGAAAAGGGCAGAAAGGACAGGTATGATCCCATTAGGTGGCATCCCCATAAAGGATCCAAGCATCAGGCAAAGGCCGCCCAGACATTCAGCAGGCAGGCAGCAGGCCCTTCAGAGCCTCGGGGGTCTCTTATCTGTAGACTGAATATGCAGGTGACATTTCTCTTTATTCCGAATACCGAGTCCCTAGTTCACTCTCATCTGGGCTTTGGGATTGGCTCTCCATTAATATTTTTCACATTATCATTTAACTGCTGTGAATAATATGCTGTGATAGCTTTTGTTCCCACCCCTCCCCCCTCCCCAGCTATAACAAGGTATATGCATCCCCCAGGTAAGTTTCTTCAGAGCTGATCTTTATCCAAGAGGCTCTGAATTATCTGGCAATTAAGCCACCAGTTGTGTCCCAGATCACTGTGGCATCACATGTCTGCCCCTTGCAGGAAATCAAAAACAACACAGCTGCATACTTTTTTCTCTTTTTTTCTTTAAGAGTGAGTTTATTTGAACATTTGAGGCAAGTCTTTTTTTTTTTTTTAAAGATTTATCTATCTATGCATGCAAGCTGGTGCACAGGCCAGAGGCATGGGGCGGCGAGAGGGCTCACCAGAGACAGAGTGGGGAGCAGAACAGGCAGACCGACAGAAACACACCGCTGAGAGGAGCAGCGGGCAAGGCAGGGGCGGTCTGCCGCACCATGTGGGAATCTCCCTGGCCAAGCACAGGTGGGAATCTCCCTGGCCGAGTACCGAACCCTTGTTGACGCTGCCGACAGCACCACAGCACAGTGCCCAACTGCTGCGCCACCAGGGAGGCCCACACAGCTGCATACTTAACAAGAGTTTCAACTTTAAATTCATTCCATTCCAAGCAACAGCGACTCATCAGCCTATACCATCGATTCAAAGACATGCAGGCACGGTGCTAACAGGGTCCTTGGGTGGCCCTGTGCTCCCCCTCTCTGACAACAGGTCTGCGGGCTTACCTAGCTGCTTTGGCACCAGGTTAACTGGCTTCGCTCTGTGTTGCTCCTTCCACTTCTTCAGGTCCTCCAGCTCTTTCTTAGCAACTAAGCCAGGTGAGAAATTCCAAATAGTTCATTATTAAAGTGTGAAAAACAAACTGGTCCCTTGAAACCTTAACAAACAACCAGGAGAGGACAGTTAACTAAGCCATCTAGTCCTAATCTCTCAGGGTCCCCCTGCACCCACTTCTGTGACTCTTCTCTCTCAGGGTCTTCACAAAAATTGCATATATGAAGAACAGCCCCAACTACTAAATTGAGCTTTTACTCCCATTCTGGCATTCTTAACACCCTACATAAATTCATGTTCAGTAAGAGTTTCCCATAGAGAATGTGCTTATATGTCAATAAGAACTTTTCACACACAGGCAAACACATATCCCCAGAGAATTTTGAAGGTGATATTCACTTTATTTTAAGTGTTCCCCAAGATTGCTATAACTACAAGGAGTGGGGCTCTGCATTGCAGGGTCAGGGAGGAAGTCAGCTTCCACTTTTGTTCCTGGCATTGGAACCACTAGGCAGAGTGTGCCTTGTGGAACAAGACTCAGTCCCCACATGTACATATGAGTGACAGCAGGGGACACCAGAGAGATACTAGTTCTGTTCTTCCAGTTCTGACCCGTATCCCTCGAGACCCCTCTCCCCCCACCCCCACGCCCAGGAGATCTGATGGTTCCAAATGCCCACTTATAGCATTTTTTTAGTTATTAGAGAAAAAAACTTTATAAAATATTCAGATACTTTGGAGGTTTTCAAAAATCCAAACCAGGCTGAGTCTTACACACCTGTTAGGTATTTAAGTCAAAAGCTTGTAAGATGCCATGACCTGTTGCGGGCAAAGCCCAGTGTCACGCTACGTAACTGTGATAGTCATGTTCTGTGCTGACCCGCTTTTACTCCCAAGGGCTACCTGTCTGGTGGAGACCCTTTAGGGAGTTGCCTTCCTGTTGTGCCCAGATCTGTCTAATGGGGCAGATCAAGAAAGAGACAAGTTAGTTCATGGTCCATTTCATGTGTAACATGCTTATTTCAAAAGTAGTCATAGTCCTGTAAAAATATCTGTAGCCAGCCAAGCTTTACAGGAACAAGATGGGTCCTTTGGCAATAGGTGTGAAATTGTTTAAGCCCAACAGAAATCTGAAATCTACAATCATGCTATGAATTCCGCTATTAACACAGAGAAACAAATTTAGCAGCATTAACAATAGGGCAATTTTAAAAGGTATAATTAGAATTGCTAAAGATAAAATAGAAAAAAGCTTGATGAGATCTGGAGAGCCTATACAAGTCAGAAAATAAAAATACTTCAGATCAAAGCAAATCAATTGTACTCTATAAGAAAATGAGAAGCAATCTAAATGTTAAATGAACAGATGTACATACTTCTTTGTATCTGATTTCTTCGATTTTCATTTGGTGTTATCACGGTGTATGCTCCTGTGCTAGAATGAAAAGATCTGCTTATTATCATGAAAAACTACTAATGCATATAAATTACTGCACATTTGTCCTGCTGATATGCTGTATTTAGATAGACATTATGGAAAAAGACCATCTTCTAAGACCTAGGTCTGTTGTCCAGGAGCTTATGATCTACTTGTCAAAGTAAAACAAATATGAAGCAGTTGATGAAAAGTGACATGTGACAACTGCACAGTTGGCTCCTGGAAGACTGTCTGTATAGACTCCATTGTTCCTGTAGGTGGCATTCATGGGCAAGCTCCTTTGAGATGCCTCTAGATGGGCATTCTGTTCTATGTGACCCACTTTGGGAGTACAGGAAACACTCAGGCATTCTTTTTTCCCCACACACTGGGATTGCAGGCTGCTTGCAAAGCAGACATCTCCTGATGACCTCAGAAGCCAGTTTTGTGCTTTGTTCTTTGGCTCTTCTAGGCATAGGTCCACTGGGCCCCTTGTTTTCCTGGGGATAAAAGTTGGGCATAATCAGGAGCTCAAAGAAGCACAGGATCACTTCAAATAGGGGGAATCAGAGAAGGCTTCCTTTAAGCAAAAATAGTCAATGCTGAGATACCAGAGAGCTGTTAAAATATTGTCTTTTTTTGAGGGCAGAAATTGTCCCTGATTGATCTGTATACATCCAGCCCTGCATAGCACTGGGCACAAGTAGCTGCTTGATGAGAGCAGACAGAATTGATATGAAACGATGCCACAGATACCATCTGTGAGTCTATGTAGGGGTAACTCTTATTTGAGATGATTATGTGGTCCCACAAAAGCATGAATATGTCATAAAGCAAAAATGCAGCACACCAACAGACTGCAGCATACATGTGGGTACAGTTTTAGGGGCAATACTGTGGATAAAAACAATCCGCTTATAAATGTAGGGTTGTTTTTTTTTTTTTTTTTAAATCGCAGGCCCTTAGAAAGGTATCTTTGTAACATACAATGTATAGTTTCAAAGGACAAATTAGCAAAGATTGAATGGTAGAGGCCACAAGAGCAGATTAACAGAAGTCATTTCTTCCTTATCTCATTTTCTTAGCAGCAAACCTTCAGCCAACTTCAAACTGGGCTTTAATTTTAGACATGTAAATGGGAGGTATGCAACTGCCTTTGCATGCAAATGAGACTTCTGGATGCCCAATTACCTAATGTATATCAGCAAACACTGTATGTGTAGCCTAGCATGCATGCAACGTTACGAATACAAAATTAGGAGAGTGCAGCTGGAAATTAATCCCTAGTCCACTGCATATTCTTGGTTCACCTTAAGAAAGAGTCTTCATTCTTCAATAGCCAGCACTTCATGGGAACTTGAGAAGTGTAATTTTTGGGGTATTGGTAAACTTGAATATAATGCAACAGTGAGCCATTCTGTTAAATCTTAGTGAAGAAACACAAGATACAGGATTTAAATGCCAACTGTGAAATGACTGCACAATCCTCAATGTCCAGTGACAATGTCCAGTATAGTAGTGGTCTGACTATACTACAGACCACTAGTTCTCAAACTTCTGCTGCATCAGAATCACCTGCAGGGTTAGCTAGGGTGCAGAGCTGATTCAGTAGGACTCGGGTGGGGTCAGGTAACATAAGTTTGTAATGAGTTCCCAGGTCATGTTGATGTTCTTGATAAGGGAACATACTTTGTAAAACAATGCTATAGAATAACCAGGCTGTCTTTAGAACATTTGGACTAAGAGGGAATTTAGGAATTAATTAATCACTGATACAAATGCAGAGGTAAAATCATATGCCAAAGATCACAAGATTGATGAAGCAACAGGACCGAGACACAAACCCATCACTTTTGACTTAGACAAGTTGGGTATCCGTATCTGACTTTTTCAGTTAAATATAGAAAGCGTAAAATATAACTGTTTTTGAAGCTGAAAAACTAACCCTTGAAAGTTGACTATAGAGCCTGAAGTACCAAGAAGGGAAGGGAGTGGGGGAGGGATAAGAACCAAGAGGGAAGAAATCACACAATGATCTATAGTGGTAGAATATGGGTGAGTTGGTGGAGGGTATACTGTCATGGTAATACCTGATAGGGATATCCCAATTACTTCAATTAAAAATAAAACATATTAAGAAGTAAATAAATAAAATTTAAAATATATAACTGTCTTTAATGTTAGCTTTTTGATTGACTTTCAAAGTAATCTGCTTAACTGAGCACCTACCATGGACTTGTTGCATTAAGGTATTATAAGAATTGAGGGGAGATTTTTAAAAACAGATGCAGATACCAAATACTTTGACATCACTTATACTTAGGAACAATTCATGACACGACTGGAATACACTGCAAGGATATTCAAAAAAAGCATTAAAGTGGAATGATGTAAGAAGTGAGAAGAGCGTTATAGGATCCTGAGAGGGGTAGAAAACTTCAGAGAAGATGAATAGCAACTTGCCATCTGAAATGGCAAAAAGTGATTTATTGCTAGGTCTTTGCTAAGAGTGGCTTCACAGAGAATTTTCCAAATTACATAGGTCTCTCTTATGAAAATCTCATGAAAGATATGGAAAAAAAATCAATCTATTTGTAGAAGTTTTTATTCTACAATATCTAATCTAAGTCTTACAAGATCATGCTAGAATCTTTGGTTTTAGGCACAGAACAATGATCAATAGCTGGTGAACGTGAGTAACCTACAAGTGCCCAGACATAGTACAGAGCCAGGAAAAGAAGGAAAGAATTATGCAGCCCTGAAATCAGAGGCGTTTAATTGAAAGCATTTAAACATAACCCCAGCCTCAAGGACAGTGTGACCAGTAATAAATGTTTTATGTTAAAGATTCCTTAGCAGCCTTTTCAGCAATATTTTATTGGCAAAAATGCTAACTCTGAAACATAATATTCAGAAGAAACCATTGCCAAGTAATTGAGCTTCTATTCCTCTAACTTGCTATAGGAAAAGGAATGTAAGTCTAAGGACCTGCTTTAGTTATTTTTTAATAACATGTGACAAGAGTGTAATGTCTGTATGTAGCTAGAAGTATTCATCCCTCCTCTCTGAGCTTTTCCTTGACATGAATAACAAGTATAACTTATTCATGTTTTCAGCCAATTAGCTTCCAACCACAGCAAGGACCTCTGCTGTTTTTAACCTCCACACCATCGCTTTCAACCGTCTGTCTCTCAAAGCCACTGATCTCAACAAGCCCAATCTACCTGTACTTGATATTCCATTCATTTCCTGATTAAGCAACATTCAAGCTACTGAAATAAATGTATATCTTTGAAAATGAACTTCCTTAATTACCTCATTGAAATTTAATGAAATGTCTCAGTTTGTAAGATTATTTTCATTTTCCAACAGCTCATATCAATGAGCGATACAGAGAACATATGAAAGAATAGCACAGGTCAAAAAAAATGGTTTTCTGCACTATACAAAAATATATGTAAGAAAAATTCACTTAAGAGGCCTTATGAGGTCTCTTCTGAGTTACACAACTGCTTCTCTTGTGTACATTCTTGCACAATTTTTATAATGTTGCATCAATAAAAACTCATGAAAAAAGGGTATGTTGAAGTTGTGAAAAATATCTTGCCTGGCTAAGAGTATTATATAAATATGTCCCCTGGTGTGTACAAACTGCAGCAGATGTAATTTAAATTTCTAATTAGGAACAACATTGGTTTGACTGGGAAAAAAAAGGTAGTCAGGGGCAAAATTCAGAAAAATATAGAAGACAAAGTTACAAATAGATCATTTCAAGTAGACTAGTAGACATGTAAAGTTTACCATCCTACCAAAAAATTCATTTGAGCTTTTCATAGTTCAACTGAAAAAAGGAAGGTAATCAAAGGCACTGGATAGAGATTTATTTTCTAGCTATGGTTTTCCATATTGGTTTCTGTTATATGATACTCAATGCAGGAATATGAAGCTTACTGTTTTGGGCCAATATGAGTGAAAATTTCTGAAACATTCAGGTTTCCAAAAGCCTATAAAAGGTCCCATTCAAAAGAAAAAGCAAACTCAAATTGACTAATCATCCTTGACCAGCCCTGATCCAGGACTCCACATCTTCAGTGTGGAAGGGTTTATAAATCCTCCTTGACGTCAGAACCTGCAGAGCCCAAGACAGTGTGTGCACACCTAAGAGTGAAGCTGGTTAGTTGTACAATTCACAACTTCTGTTAGAGGACTGAGCACATACGGAGGGAAGAAAGATAAACAAGAAATCATCAGGTCATTAGTGCCTTTGTTCACAGAATGGCTTTATGAAAAGTAGGAAGAGGTACACACACACACACACAAACACACACACACACACACACACACATCCATCCCAGAATCCCCATGAAGATTCCATGATTTAATGAAATATGGGAAATTTATGCAAATTAGAGAAAAAGTATCTTTCTTTCAAGTGGTGGTAACCCCACACTGGGGCACATGTATTTCAGCTTTACAAACACATTAGCCAGGCAACTTTGTGCAATTACCAACCTGTACAACCATACAGAGAAGAACTGAAAAATTCCTATTTCTTCACTAAAAGAACACACATGAGCCTCCCTGGTGGTGCAACAGGTTAAGTTGCAGCACTATGAAGCTGTTCAGAGTCACTGCAGCACAAGTTCAGTACCCGACCAGGGAGATTCCCACATGGCGCGGCAGACCTCTCCTGCCTTGCCCGCTGCTCTCCTCAGCAGTGTATTTCAGTCAGTCTTCCTATTCTGCTCCCCACTCTGTCTCTGGTGAATCCTCTCACCCCCCAACACCTCTTGTATATACCTCAGCTTGTATGCATAAATAAATAAATCTTTTTAAAAAAAAAGAACACAGACATATAAATGATAAGAACTATGAAAAGAGAAAGCAATAGGATTCATTCTAAAGATATAGAATATATATGAAATATATGATAATAAAAACTGTTATTTGAGAAATGAAAAATTAATGAGTAGAGATGGGGACCAACTGCTTCCTCAGTAAAAATAACTACAAGGAACTCAAAAGATTAGAGTATAGAGATGTCCAGTCTGGAATATGATTTGACCCTTTCTGCAAGCTAACCTTCACCTTCCAGCCCGTTACAGTTCCATTTTGGATGCTGGCAGAATACACAAGACTACTGGATCAGAGACAAAAGATATTATTTTTCCTGACACAGCACCAGCATGCGCTCTAGCATGTTTTACATCTGTTTTCTCTGGCCTCCAGTCTTGTGGGGGGAATATGATGGAGGCTCTACATGCTGTGTCTGCAGCCTAGATGAAGAACACTAGTTGGGGGATCCTCCATTTCACAGCAGGCAATAACAAGCCACATCTTTGCCCCAAAGAGAATGTGCTTCATCCCTTAAGGTTCCCAGCTACATAACAACTCTGAGGAATGTTCCAAGTTAAAGAGTGGTACAACTGGCAAGGCAAATAAGAATGAGGGGGTCCAAGGAAGTCTGTCTTTACCAACAAGACAATATTTAGGACTGGCAGTTTTTTTTTAGGAGTGGCTGGGTAATAAAGAAATTGGCATCTGTATAGAAGCCACTTATTTATCAAATGGGCTATTCATGCTATTATCATTTCTATTATTAACAGACAAATATTTGATTATGTCTATATCTTAAAGATTGCTCCTCAAGCTTTTCTAAAACTTAAGGGGAAAAACAGAAATAGAAAGCATAAGGGATTTATAACCAATTCTCTGCAAAGAACACTTTAAAATGAAATTCTTTTATTTCTCATTTTGAAAGTAACAGATGCACAAAAAAATGCAGAAAATCATTTTTAGATCAGTTAAAACTCACTTATAATCCCACCCCTTAGAGATCACTAATTACAATTTTATTTGGGTACATTCAGTCTAATTTATTTCCTATACATATTATTGCACAATTGCAAATCATATGTCCAATTTTAAAACACTTTCACTTGTAAGTGGTTTTTCCAATTATTCATATAGCAAAAAATTAAGATTAAATGACTACATAATATTTACAACATGGATGCCTCATAATGTAACCACTCATTTAACCATTTCGATTGTTTGAATTGTTCACTGTTAAAAACAACCCTAAATTGCATATAAAACATAACCCTTTGCAGAGACTATCCAGAAGAATACTCAACCCTGTAAAGTCAGCATGCTGAATAGGAATGCGGACTACATTTAAATTTTTCTTCCTTACATATCCCATTTGCATTTCTAAAATCCCAGAGACAGTTTGATCATATGATTACTTCCTGTACTTATGCTTGACTGACCTCAATTGTTAAACTAGGAAAGATGCTGGTTCTACCTAACCATTCATTTTCACCTCCATATTAATAGTACTACTATATTATTCAGGTTGACGATGTGCCCAATTAAAAGACTATAGTCCCCAAATTTCTTTATAGCTAGGTATAATCATGTGGGTAAGTTTGAAAAACTGAATTATGAAGTTGGAGCTATTGAAAAGAATTTCTAGGAAAGCTCCTTCAAGTAAAGATTTGTACGAAGAGCTTTTTTTTGTCGTCATACCCCTTCCTGGAAGGCTGACAAGGTAGCTAGTGCTCTAGTACTTATGTTTGTCAATGAGGCAACCTGAAGATGGAAGACATGCCTCAGAAAATGCAAGGGGGAAAAAAAAAGAAATAGCAAGGTGGCAAGGCAGACATAATCAGCTGCTCTGTGACTATAAAACCGCCATACTAGTGGTAAACGATTGCCAAAAATGACAGGCTTTGAGCCCTAATTCTATTACTTGCTAAGTACTTTATGCAAATTACTTAGTTTTTCTATTTTTCTAACTGTAAAATGGAGATAACAACTCTCTACTTTTCAGAGTATAGATATAAAGTACTTAGAACAATTACTAGGAATTACAATTACTAAGAAATCAGTGCTTTCTTACGGATGCCTGTTATTTGAACTTTATCAGTCCTGGACTACCTACCTTCAGACTTATTTTATAGGAGAGAAACAAAGCCGTCTATGCTTAAGACATCTACCGGGGGATATCTATTTTATAATTACACATGTTTCGTGTAACAGGTGTCCTATTTTATTATATGTAATAGAACTAAGCTTTTTTATGCTGTGACTGAATCCCTTTGCTGACTCTTCTTCCACAATAGTTTTTCTGATTACATTCCTGGTTCTGGCTCTTCTCTCTAACATCTATATCCTGATTATGGATTCTGTTTTCATTCTGTGTCCCATGAGTAATAAGAATCACTGCATGAAACAAAGTATATTGATAAATAGCATCTCATTAAAGATTACAAACTAGTATTCCCCTATAAAAAAACAACATGGTTCTGAGTCTAGGTTTTTCCCTTAAATTATTTATTGAAATCTAATATACCTAGGGTAGGCTGAAGAAATCTTAAATATAAGCTCTACAACAAACTTCCTATTAACTTCTCCAGATTCCAAAAGAATAAACTCACAATTAAATTTAGAATAGTATCTAAAATTATGGTTTCCCCAAATTTTTATCTTAAACTTTAAACCTACAAAGCAAAATGAAAATCTTAGTAAAATGAAAACCCATATACCATTTACCTATTTACCAATAGTTAATATTTTGCCACATTCACTATTTCTCTCTTCTCTCCTTTGTTATTTTTTCTGAGGCAAATGAAAACAAGCTGCAAAGTCAGAACACATCACTGCAAAATGCTTCAGCAAGGATCTCCAAGGAACAATGGAATTCTCCTACCTAAACATAACTATTACTATTATACTCAAGGAAACAAACATTAAAATACCATTGGCTAATAGTCATATTCCAACTCCAAATTGTTCCAGTGTTTTAAATATTCTTCCCTCCCCTTACCCTGGACCCAGTGATGGATTACACACTCTTGTAAACTTTTACACTCTAGAGCCTAGAACTGTTCCTGAACATTTTTTTTTCCTCTCATGACTGACATTTTCGCAGAGTCGAGGTTCATGCACCTTTAGGGGCCATGAGATACCCAGACACCTAGTAAAACATTCAGGGTGTGTCTGCATAATGTGCAGGGACACCCATAGGCATCCCTCCCTAAGGTGGGTGAGCATCATCCAGTGCTTTGAGTTTCTGACTAGTACAAAGAGGCAGAGGATGGCTGGAGCTATTCTCTGCCACATTGTGTACTGAACCGTCTTCTTCTGCACTCTCTGCACCTGGAACTCAGGTCCTCAGATTTGAGTGGAATCTGAACCATCAGCCCCCTAGTTTTCAGGCCTCATGAAATATACCACCAGCTTTCCTCGGTCTCCAGTTTGCAGAGAGCAGATGAGGGGTCTTCTCAGCCTCTATAATCCTGTGAACCAATCTTCATAATAAAAATGTGTATTAGCCAGAGTTATGTAAATTACTGGTCTGTTTCTCTGTAGAACCCTGGCTAATACAACAGGTAAATTGTCTTACAGCATTTATAGAATGCCTCACACTCTGGATTTAAGGAAATGATTTCCTCATGATTAGATATTCAGATTAAACATTTTGGGGAAGAGCACTACATGGAGATATTGCCCAAGATTCCAGTATAAGAACAAAGGTTCTTTGCTTGTACAAGTGAAATGTGGAAAACATTTTCTGCCTATACAGTGTTACTGACTGTGTAGGGTCTTTGTCTGGCTTTCACCAACTAATCGCACACAAATTTTGAAAGAGCTGACAAATAAGCAAGGCTCATTTCTTATGGATCACACAACAGGGTAGAAGCCACATTGCTGACTTCAAACTGTTGGGTGTCCTGGTTTTTTGGGACTGATCACCAGCGCAGGGTGGTAAGGAAGAGGAGCACCAGCTGGGCAGGGTTTTGTAAGCAGGGTATTAGCTGGACTGGGAGTTTTACAGGGCAGGGAGAGGGGCACCCCAGAACCCCCAAACCTGCCTGCTCTAAATAGGTTCTGCCTTCTGCCACATCAAGACAAAACATATAAGACCTTTAATGAAAAGGAATTTTAATATAATTAGTGTGCAATACAGAAAAGACAGAGAATATAGTTGCCAAGTCAAGCACCCAAAGTTATCAATCCCCGCATGGGTGAAAGTCCACCCAAACAGGAACAGCCCAAAGCAAGGCCCGAAAGCCTGCCACAAGTCTAAAGAAACTTCAGGCAGGGTCCCATAAAAAAGGGTCAGAAACAGTCAGACAAGTCTAGGAAGAAAAGAGAAAAATCAAAATCAAGAGAAAAGTTGTCCCTGTTAACCTCCCCACGGGTCTCTCACTCACATCTGCTTTAAGCAGGCCAAGGCCAAGAGGCAAGTGCAGTTTCGTCACGTGTCTCTTTGCTCCATGTGCCTCCTCCAGGTCTTCTTCTTCTCCAACCTGTTTCCTCCCATCTACAGTCTCCTCTCCAGCTTCTCCTCCTCTCTGCTCAGTTCCACCCTCGCTTGGGTGGGGCAGGGAATCTGGAACCTCCCTTTTTCTTAGGGACCACCCTGTTACAGGAGGTTTTGTAGCTTGGTGTCAGGACCTTTAAGCACTCACAGGTGCTTGGTTCCACATTTACTTCCCAGACCCCAAAGCCCTACTATGAGAAAAGGACATTTCAGTTGATTAGGTTTTCAACAACAGGAAAGTAACAAATAAGAACCAAGTTAAAATGCAACAACACAAGCAAGGACCACCTTCCAGGGGTCTGTAACACCAGCAACCACACGTTGAAATGAAAACTGAAAGAGACCCTATCTGTTCCTTCCTGCCACCTTCTATTGACAGAGATCAAGGGGTAGAGTGACTCTAAGACTTCCTACTCGACATAGAGAGTCAAAGAGCAGAACCTACCCTGCTTGACATGTTTATTTCTTTGGCTTGAAATTGCAAGACTTTTTCCATATTATTTTTATAACGTTTGTGTTTTTGTAACAGATATGACTTTACTTTCATAATCAGGGAAAAATATTCCAAAGATTTTTAAATGAAGAAATATTTTAAAGAAAGAATGCTTAAAGCAGGGGCTCAGATTTTCCCCCTAAGATTAGATAGCATGGGATTTCTGCTCTCGCTAGTCCCGCAGCAAAGCCATCACTGGGCTATACTAGCCCATCAGTTTTAATGATGGTAAATGTCCTCAGTTTTTCTGTAGGAGTTTAATGGATTGCCTTCTAAGTGTTCATGTTGGAGGGGGCTGTATTACAAACTTTACAGAACAAAGGAACCATCATCAAGTGATTCTCTGATAGAGAACAGACCCTTCAAGAGCTGTCTTCTCCTTTTGATGATTGTTTTTCCTGTTAAGCTTTTGTTTCAAATTCAAATACATTCAGAATAGATGCAATTAACCTTAACAATATGTATAACCTTACAGAACTCTACTGACTTTGAAGTAAGTAACCTTACTGTGTAATTGAACTAAGTTTCTTTTTTTTCTCATTTCTGCTATGCTTCTGCTGATTATTATAGGTATTATAAGTTTTCAAGCTTTCATCATCCTGTTGATTTATTGTTTCACTGTTACAGCTGTCAAAGACTTTTTGAGAAATACTCATTCATTTTTGATGATATTGTATTTGAATGAAAATGATTACTCCCCAAGACTTGGCAGGTTGCAAATGTATACCATACTGACGAGCAGAATCTCATACAGAAAAGTTGGAAAATCATTCTAAACAGAACCATAATTTCTGTCCTACTGCATAAGCAGGAAGGTAAATTTGATCTACTCAAACCAAAATGTCTTTTCTTTCATCCATTCCAACAACCTTTTCTACCATGCATAGAACTATGCTTTTCACACTGTAGGTGATAACCCATCAGTGGGTCATGAAATCAATTTAATGGATTTATTTTTAATGAATAAAAATAGAAAATGTCAGAGTACATCACATATAGGGAGGGTGAGGATTGTTCTGTGAAAAATTTTTTTTTCAGTTATATACATCTTCATGCATACCCACACATGTGCTATGGTTATTTATCCCAGGTTATAGTCAGAAGCATGGAAGACAGTGTGCTGTTTAGTTTGCAAAGAAATGATGAAGTGACAGAACTGCTCTAATGCGAGCCCACCTAGGTTTCATTTAAGAAAAGCAGCAAAGAAAATCCAGACTTTGGTAGACAGGACCAGATCTACTGAGGGGCATGGAGAACGCCTGGGAAGGATTAAAGGGGATAGATCAGGTGTAGACAGGGAAAGATTTGAGCACATCAGCAGGTCTAAAAGCAGAGAGGGAAGAAGGACTGAGTAAAAAGAACCTTAGATAACCATATAGTTCTGAGAAAATTTTGGAGAGTTCAATGGAGGATCTTCTAACAAAAGTTTCCCAAAAGGGAATCCCCCCATGGGCCAGGGATAGGCTGGCACTAGTACTTTGGAGTGCTCAGCCACTAGCTGGGAAGAGCACAAAGTGCTTTAAGAGCAAAGGAGGAAATGGATCCAAAAGGGTGGTGGCTGAGGCCGTCAGTTGACTATGAGCTACACAGTAAATTCTTGAAGGAGATGTGAATAGCAAGCTTCCTGGTTGCCACAGAGGCTACATAAATTCTTATGGTATAATACAACATAAATAGTCAATACTAGCATATTTATCCTAAAATTGTAGAATTCCCAGTGATAAGAATGTCATGTGCTAATTAGATGACTCTTTATCTCTCTAGGGTTGGGGGTCCCTTTATGTGAGCTCTTTGTAAATAAAAAACTAACCATGTGATCAGAGGCCATCCGATGGAAGGATTAGAACTTACAGGTCCCATAGCCCTACACTCAATCCCTACTCTTGGGAGGTCATTAGAAATTGAGTCCAATCACTAATGGCTAGTGATTTAATAAACTGTGCTTCTATAATGAAGCCTGAATAAATATTCTCAAACAACAAGGTTCAAAAAACTTCTAGAATGATGAGCACATGAAGGTGCTGGGAAAGTGGGCCACCAGAAATGGGTAGAAGCTCTGTGCAACGCCCAATGCCCAAACTCCATATCGTGCCTTTATGCAGCTCTTCCCTTTGGCTGTTCCTGAGTGATATATTTTATAGTACAACAGGAATAGTAGGAATAGTGGTTTTTAAGAGTTCTATGATCCATTCTGAATAATTCTCAAACATGAGGTGGGGGGAGAGAGGGATGGCCCAGGGAGGGGAAGTCATAGAAATGCCTAAATTTGCGGTCAGTCAGGCAGAGGAGTAGGTGTCTGGGGATCCCATCTGTGGCTGGGGTCAGAAACGGTGGATTTATGGGACTAAGCCCTTCACGTGTGGGATCTGCACACACTCTGAGTAGTGTCGGAACTGAATTGAATTGAATTGCAGTGGTTGGTATTGGAATGACATATTTGATGTCAGGAAAAAAACAAACAACTTTTAATTACCTTGTGACTGCAGCTCAAATACCACCTCTTAGGAAAGCTTTATCTGTTCCCAAGCCTAGTTTAGGTCCTGGCTTTCCTCTGTATTGGAAAGATTTTGTATCAGATAATATAATTATCTGATAACTGTCCCATCAATTAGACTGTAAGCTTTATAAGGGCTTCAATTTTGTTGAGTAGTTATTTTTTCCTACACTTTAAATTAAAGTCAGAGTTAGAAATCTTCTCTATTATGATTATTGTGAGATCTTAAAGAGTTAATATATGTAATGCACTTTCTCCCATAAGGCATTTCCTAAGTGTTTGCTATTGTTATTGCTCATTGCTAAGTCTAGTCTTCAGTACAAAGTGGGCCACAAATATGTTAAGGTAAACCTTCTTTTTATATAAATTATGGTCAAGTTAACTGTATAGTAAAATTTCACATTATGGGTTCATTTTCAGAATATATTTTTATTTCCTTCAAACAGCATTAAAGGACTACTTCCAGTTACGATAATAGACAAGTATTTGAAGTGAACCCTATATTACTATCACAGGCAAGAGCCTATTGACCAGAACTGGGTAAAATCTGTTCAGGGCAGAAACTATCAGGAAAATCCATACTTTAGTCAAATGTTTATTTAGATGTGATATGAGCAAATGTAAGATGTTGACAATCAAATATTGAAAAGAAGGGCCCAGGTTAGATTACTTTGGATTAGATCTTTGCTTGAACTTTCTTTCTCTTTAAATTTGTATATATAGCTTATATTATTTAGGGACAAGATAAAATCATCAACTAAAAATAATTGGGAAAGAAAATAAGAGTTAATAAATACTTGTAATTACTTAAATCCAAACATAGTCAAGAATTCAGCTTTGCTTTAGAGTCTGTTAAAGGAATCATTTTAGGAGATTGCATTAAAATTGATTTACTTATATTTACGTGTAAGTAAGTGTTTTAAATCAGTGTGTTTCACAAGATACACTTTACCTTGAGTGCATACCACTTTACCAATAAACATTTGTGAAATGAATTGAAGGCGATTGGTATCCATCATTTACTGGATATTTGCTCTCTGCCAGTCATAAAGTCCTGCCTCATGCACACATGTACGCACACATATGCACCCGCACACTAACAAAGAGACCTTGAGAGGTTGGCACCTCATTTTAAGTGATCAGGAAACTGAAGCACCAACTAACTGAACATCTTGCTATACTTCAGAAAACAAGTAATGGCAGTATCAGAACTTTAACTCAAATCTGTCTGGCCTCAAAACCCACATTCCTGTGCACAACTGGAGTTTTCCTAAACAATTAGTGGAAAGTTGCAAACACACAAGCTTAGGTTCTAACCCTTAATCACAAAAACGAGCTCATTATAAGAGTGAGTTGATGAAGGTTTATTATTAAGCACTTAGCTTTATCCTCCCCTTTTCTTAACTTTCCATCAGAAAATGCTTCTGATTTCTCCCCTCCCCAAATAAATCTTAATAGACTATTTTTGTTGATTTTACTTAGATGTCATTTACCATTCAACCATTTTCCTTGGTTTTCTACTTCTATTAAAGGAGATAAAGAGTAGATATAAGTGACTAATAGAGAATAAGAACTCAGAACGAACCAAACAGGATCTTAAATGCTAAATACCCTAAAAGGGAATGTATCTTATAATGCTCTGCTAATTGCAACTGGTTCACAGAGGGGGAAAAAAAAGAGTTCTATGAAAGATAACTGAACATTTCCAGGTACTCGCCAATGGTGTACTTACAAATCATAGAAATCAGAAATCACAAAACAGTATGCAGGAAGGTCTGCAGGTATTGAGAAATGAATAATTAATCAGAAAATTGCTCCTTTCTGAGCAATTTGGTCCAACAAGATTCTGGGATAATTTACATTCAACTAAGTGAACAGATGCAGCTACTAATGTTTATGAGATGATATGAACTTGCAAATAAACAATTATATCTACGTAGATGCTTTTTAACAGGAAAAAAAAGAAGGCATGTAAAGGATGTTTATCATCAACATGAGACAATACACCCACAACCTACATTAAGATACATTAAGTACTATAGCTTACGGAGGAGATACAGGTTACTGGAAAACAGTTACCGTCTATTGTGGCAAGATACATCTTATTCTGAGGAGAGGAATGCAGCAATCTCTAACTGGAATCACCCAGCTCATCCTCTCCATTTAAGAGTGATCCTAAATTAAGTTAACATTAAAAGTCTGGCGCTTATGAATTCTTTCAAAAGTTAAGAGATGAAAGAAAACATACTGCTTATCCGTGGTAAGGTTCCTTAGCAACCAGGGTTTGTCTTTCATGTGACTAGAAGTCGATGAGAAGGGGAAATGAAGGTAAAACCATTTGAATAGTTCCAATTCACAGAGGCACCTCTTCAAAAGCAGTAATGTCTTTACAAACTATACTGCTGAGTTAAAGCAGCTTATTTTGTAACCAGGCTGAGCCCAAAGTCCGGTAAAGGTGGTGCCCCCTGGAGGGGGTTTGCTGATGAGATTGAATAGCCCCAGGGAAAATGCTAAATTTACAGATTGGAGTGGAGAGTCTGATGAGAAATAAAAGGGACTGAAGGAGAAGGGGAAGTCAGTCACCATGATGCAGGAATAGAGGAAGCAGTCGCCATGATGTAGGAATAGAGGAATCAGCGGCAGAAAATGTAGCTGCCGAGATTGAGAGTTTAGAAATCAGACACCAGAAGTTTTGAGCCGCCGGGATACAGACAGAGCATTTTTGGAAACTTCAGTGACCTTGGAGCCAGTGACTTTAGAGGCTTTGCAGGTAGCTGAGTGATGGAAATTGCTCCTAGTTTTGTCTTTCCTGCAGCCAAAGGAAAAAGGCAGAGGCCCGAAGCGGGTGCCTTCCTAAAATGCGCAGGTGCAGTCTGTTGGGTCGTCTGGCCGCTGTAGTTGCTGTGTGCAGTATTGTTGGCCTGGTGCTGTGCTGGGGCACATGGCAGTTTCAGGAGCATCTCCAGTTGTGTTCTGTGTCGTCCTCGTGAGTTGGAACCTGGCCTACACTCTGGCTGTTGCGCGTCTTCAGAAGAAGGAAGACGCCATTTTGGAAACATGATCTATTGTTTGGAAGAGGAGCTCCACATCAGCAGTGGCAGGAAGATGCCACCTTTGTTTCTTTTCTGGGACTTAGAGGACTGGACATTGCTTTAAGTAAGGTAAACAGCCATATGTTGAGTTTAGGAATTCTTTGCTTTTTCCTCTTTGTTAAATAAATCCCATTGTTGGGCCTCCCTGGTGGCACAGCCGTTAAGCACTGCGCTGTGGAGCTTTCAGCAGCAGCAGCATGAGTTCAACCCCGGCCAGGGAGATTCCCACATGGCATGGCAGACTTCTCCTGCCTTGCCTGCTGCTCCCCTCAGCAGTGTGTTTCCGTGGATCTGCCTATTCTGCTTCTGCTATTCTGCTTCCCACTCTGTCTCTGGTGAACCCTCTCGCTGCTCCACGTCTCTGGCCTGTACCCCAGCTTGTATGCATAAATAAATCTTAAAAAATAAATAAATAAATCCCATTGTTATTTTTTTCTAAGCCTGAGTAGTCTTGCAATTGTGCACGCAGGTGCAGAATCAAGATAGTGTCTGGTAAGCAATTTGGGCACTGCCTTTGTCCAATTTTGAAGCCCCGTTTGCCCGGTATCCATTCCACGAGGCAGAAAGACAAGATCGCTGACACTTTGCATAGCAGTGTTTCCAAGACACTAACTGAGGTCCCTGAACCAAAGTCCAATAAATGTTACCTGTCTGTTCTTCTGGAGAGCACACATCAGTGCCAGGGACAGGAGGCTGAGGTTACTTACAGCCTCACTCAGCACACTCCTTTGGTCCTAAAAGGGTATTTTCTCCGCAAGTTTTGTCAGATGCAAGTGCGCTCAGATGCAGTATTTGGATCTTCTATCCCATATCACATTCCCTCTTCATCCTTACTCTGGCAGCTGATTTGGAGATAGCCATTAAGGCACCAAGATTGTTTGTTTGTTTTTGGGGGGTGTTTGGTTTTTAGTTTTAATAGAAGGGGAAAATTATTTTCATACTAGTTAGAAGAGTTCTTTGGGACATAATTGAAATATTATTATGAAGTCCAGCAGTTTCTATACACCAAATATCTTTCCATGCTGTGACCAGTTGCAAGAATGGAAAGCAGTGTTCTTGAAATGAATGGGAGTTGGTGCAGTTAGTAAAGGACCGCAGATTGGCGTGCTCAATACATATAGTAAAGCAGGGTGCTTTTGTTGAGACAAATGAGCCTTTGTTACTGAAGCCCTGGTAATGGGATTCTGTGGTCTCAACTCCAAAGATTAAGCAAAGCCGTGAGTATGTTTGGGCTCTGGACCCCCACCCCCTACCCCTCAGGAGAGGTTGTTAAAGACTTACCGCAGCTGGCTCTTCAGCAAAGGGTTCTCAGGGATCTTATCCAAACCCAGCCTGGACCCCTGTGGCAGGCCCAGGTCCTGGCGCCAACTAGAGGGGTCCCTGGTGGAGGGGGAGAGGGAGGCGGAGGCTCCCATCCCTGAGCCCACCACTTTGCTGCGGGAGGACATGGTTCAGGGCCCGCGGTCCCAGTCGCTGTGGCTGTGGGAATGAGGGCTGGGAGGCTCAGGGAGTCTCGCGAAGCGATCCCACCCGCAGGGACAGCGGTTTTAACAGCTGAGTTTCGATTCCTAGTTACCAGTTGCAGACCGCGCCCGCCGGCTTTCCTTTTCAGGCTCTGCTGAGGCACCCTCTGACCTTACCACAAGAAAGCTGAGGCCCCAGCTTGCTCCGGACTTTGGAGAAGTCTATGTGAAGCACTGTGTGAGCGAGGAGCCTCAAGGTGACTAGAAACCTGAAAGATGATTTAGGGACTGTTAACGGGTAACAGGTTACTGCTGGATGTTTGAGACTGTGAACAATAGATTCACCTTCAAATGCCAGCGAATAGCTCAATAGTTCAAATTGTCTGAACAAAAATTCCCCTTTTAGCAGTAGTGCAGATACTCTCAACTTAAAGGAAGTGAAAATTGAAAGCAGAAGCAAAACAAAGAAGGAAAGTGAGGGGTGGGCAAAGGTGATTGTCTAGATAGCTTTGGTGAGTAACTGATAGACATTTGAGAAATACTGATTAAATGCCTGGTCTGTGCATGCTAATGTGCAATGATTCAGCTAGGTGTGAGATTTTTAAAGATAGATATTTGCAAGATTTTATACCTGTAGGTCTAGGGGAGAGTCCCAGCACCTACATATTTTAAAGCTCTCAGATGATCCTGATGTGTGATGATCAGCATTGCCATAGAGCTGGCTAAACAAAGGTGACAGAAGGCTCTTCCCTCACGTAGCCTGTATGTGTACTAGGAGACCTACGCTAATACCACATGGGGGGAGTGAAATAACAAGGGGATGTGTATGGCCAGTGGATGCTCTGGAAAACTAGCCATGAACCCCCTATTTCAAGGAAAAGGGACATTTAAGAATGAGCCACGAGTGGTACAGACGCTCACCAGGAGGAAGATGCAGTGGCAGAAACTTGAGGTTTAAAATGACAAGGTGTGTACCTAACTCACTGGGGAGGTTGGTGGCAGTAGCCCAGCCCCAGGTCAGAAGCTGGATTGTCTTGTTTATTTTATGAAGCTTAGGACAGAAATACAAATATGTGTTTGATAGCTAATGAAATTGAATGGTGGCAAATATGTGGGGTACGACAAGAGGAGGAAAGACAAAGGATTTGGAAGAAAAACAAGTCAGGGCTTCTATGCCACCCACGGGTATTGGAGCTCTAGCAAGTAAGTAGGGCAGCGATTCCTAAACTTCAGCTAAGCAGTTGTTGATGTGTCGAAGCAGACTTCTGGGCTCTAACTCTTGAGTTTGAGTCAGTAGTTCTGCAGTGGGCTCCTGGTATGTGCATTTTCAGGTGATAACAACGGAGCTGGTCCCAAGACCACCTTTTCTGTTTTTTAAATATTTATTTATTTATGCATACAAGAGCTGGGGTGTAGGCCAGAGGTGTGTGTGTGTGGGGGGGGGGGTGTTGCACGAGAATTCACCAGAGACAAAGTGGGGAGCAAAACAGGCAGATCCACTGAAATACACTGCTGAGGGGAGCAGTGGGAAAGATAGGAGCAGTCGGCTGCCCCATATGGGTAAGTTCCCTGACTGGGTATCGAACTAATGATGAAGTGGTTGCCCATAGCTTCAGAGTGCTAAGACTTAACCCCCTGCGCCACCAGGGAGGCCCCCAGGACCACCTTTTGAGCCCAATGCTATAGGACATGTGGGGGTACAGAAGGGTTCTCAGCAGGACAGTTATGTAATAATATTGATAGAGGAAGCCAACTCTGCTAATATGTGAAAAGGAGATTAAAAAGTGAAAAGACTGAATTATGGAGATAAACGAAGAACCTAGTTATTAGAATCTGTACAAAATATAGGCTTGAACTAAGGTAAGACCATGGAAAACAGAATACAGAAAGTAAAATCAAGACATTTCAAAGAATAAAGTGGTTAGAAAAACCAGGAGAACTGAGCATCAGAGGCCCAAAATGAAAGGAAGACAATTTTTACAGTACAAAGTTCCCCCAAGATCCAAAACCAGAATCTTCTCATGAAACGTTTCAGGAAGTCAAAGAAGCAATTGGCATTTGTTTATATGGACATTTGTTTGCGTGTTTTCAGGGTCCTATAATAGCCTACCAAACCATACCAAATGCATAAAATCTAAAATAACATTAACAACATAAAATTAATCTAAAACAACATTAACAAGTAGTAAAAGCAGTAATGGTGTAATGCTCACACAGCCTACACCAAGAGTTGATAGTTCCCCGGGAAAAAGTTTTCGGGTCACTCTCGCTCTCTGGGGGATGGGCTCCCCTACCCAATGGCTGCCATTTTGCTCTTGACTTTGTTGCAATCATGTAAATTCTCTTTGGTTTTCCTTCAGTTAGCAAAAATAGATGTTCATGTCAGTCTTTCATAAAAGCAAAGTGGCCTGATAAGGGCTTTTGAAAAGCAGACGATACGATACCTGTCTTTTGAAATTCATTCTCCCACATATCAGTCACATGGCCAAGGACAAACCTCTTAATTCCTGAGAGGCCCAGTTTTTCCCTCGGCACAGTGTGGAATGAAAATAGAATGCCAACCTTGTGGGGATCTGTGAGGAATAAAGGAGCAATCCATATCGGTATTCTCAAATGGAGTTGACTTTGCCTCCAACAGGCTTTGGGGAACACCTGGAGACTTGTTTTACAGTGAAGCCTGTTTGGAGGTTAGGATTGGGAGACAGGATGGGACTACTGTTGTCAAGGGGTAGAGGCCAGGGATGCCACTAAGCTCCCTGCAATGCACAGGACAGCTTCCCACAACAAAGTCTCATCCTATGTCAACAGTGCTGAGGTTGAAAATCCTAATGTACATTATATGCCTAGTTTGGAGTCCCAGTAATTTCATGGCTGCTGTTTTTATGGTTTGTGAATTAATAGTGGCAGAAGTTTTAGCTTTGTGAATTAGTAGTGGCAGAAGTTTAATCAGGTGGAAGGAGAGGTTTTGGGGATGGTTGAACAAGTTTGATTTAGCAACCTCTGGGCTGGAAGCATCTGTCAGGTAAGAAATGCATGTCTGGAGCTCAGCAAAAAGGTAGATATGAGTAGTCTTTCCAAAGGCCATGTTGTTCAAAATCTTTTCTACTGGGAAAATACCACTGGAACTTTTATTTCTGAGGAGAAAGCAATTGTTGGTTGGTTGGATTAAGTTCAAAGTTTGAGAAAGGGAAAACCCAAATTAGGGGAAATCCAGTTCTCCTAAAGGAGCTATTATTAGTAACACTGGCATTGGGAATATATTTAGTTGACTATGTTAGTTTTACAACACAATCACATAAAGTTTCACACATGAAAGAGAAATAGAGGATAATAGGTAAAAGCAAATTGCTATCTTTGCTCACTTCTCATTTTGCTATTTTCTCAAAGTGTTAAAAATAAAAGGTGAATGTGGTTTATTATTGCAAATGGACATCTACAGGTCACTTTAGGATACTTTAGAGTGGGTTATTTATTTGCATATCACCCACTCTTTTCACTTTAAGTGTGTGCATTTATGTGAGAATATGTGCTGTTCTTTCACCATGTTTTCTGGGGCATGTACTGCTGCAGTGACAGCTGGCAGAGAAAAGCAGTGAATGAGGAAGGTTCTGGATCCCCATCTCTGTTTCAACCAAAGTGTTTTAGCCCTTCTCTCTTCTCAGCGCCAGATTGCTGCTTGGTTTTTGTTTGAGGCAAGGATTCGATAGCTTTAAAGGTTTGAACAACCACTGTACTAGACAATTACCTATGTTTTAAGGGACATGGAGAACACCTGAAACCTAATGGGATTGTTAAATTGCCTGAAATTTGACCAATTAGAAATTCATTTAGGAAATGGTTTTCTTTTCAAATATAACTGCCTCTGGGAAATAATCACTTATTCATTCCTTTAGGTAAATGAGTTTAATCTGAGCAAAAGACATTTGGGTTGCAAAAGAGGGAAGCTGAGTGGACAGAAAAGGAGGATTCAAAAAGATGTGCAAAGGAATGTGTTATAGAATGAGACAGCGATGGGAATTGGTAATTTTGGACCACAATGAGCAATTTTAGTTAACCCAATAAGCTAAGATTAAAGATAAGTTTAAATCAAAAAGAAACCACTGATCAGCCTAATGCTAACATGCCCAAGCGTGTCTTTATCTTCCAAGGAAACAAATGGAAGTATTGGAAGTATATAGCTGATTTTTAAATTACTTGCCTTAGATTAGTCCCTCATTACTGTGAAGATAGATATGTCCTCAGCTTTTTCTATCATGAAGTGTCTCAATTAAATCTTAGTTTCTGGAAATTCTAAAAAGCCATGCTTCCCTGAATTTGACTCTGCATTGGAAAGTTAGATTGATCCAATAGCTTGAGTCCAACTGTTATTTTAAATCTTTTATTTTCTCTTCTAATGAAGGAGCTGCATAAAATCCAATACTTGATATCTTTTAATTTTATGTGTGTGTGTATGAGTGTGTAGGAGTGTATATATACATATTTATGTTGTGACAATTTAGAAATTCTTCAAGTTTTATATAATAAAATCATGAAGTGCTACAATTATGTCACCAAAAGTTCATGTAAGGAATATTTATTGAATGAGAAGCATATACCACTTACTCTGATTTTACAGTGGATCTTATTATTTCTAACTCCATGTTAAAGATCATCTAGCCAGCTCATTTTAAACATGAGGAAACAGAAACTTAAATAAGTCAAGTGACTTGCCAGTATTCTATAACAAATTTGTGACAAAACCAGAACTTGAACTTAGGTCTTCTGAGTCTAACTTTTTACATTTTGTAAGATGATCATGACAAAATGTAGATGTTGCCAAAATTCAAAATGCTTTTCACTTTTTGTAATTATCACAATGAGTAGCTGTGTATTATATTCCAAAACCAAAACAGTTATGTCAAAGTTTCAAACTTATCAGAATCAGCATTAATAAAAACCTTAACGCTCCAAATACTCATCACTACAATTACATGCTCAAATGTTCTATACAATGACAGTGCTTTATACAACTTGTTAAATTCTCATGAATAGCAAACATGCTAGATTTGGATTAGAATTTCTTTTTTTTAACAATGTTAAAGTACTGAGTTTTTTAGTGTAGCTCAAAAAATTATACTTGAGAGTGTAAAGATGTATACTTGTTCTGATGACAATGTATATCACTTGGGGGAAATTAGGAATATAGAAATGTGCTTTCAATGAGATTTCCTATCCCTGGGAAGGAAGCTGAATTTCTTTGCAAATTCAAACATGAGGAATAGCTGGTGGCTTCCATCTCTGGTTCTGTCACTGGGTAGCTGTCACCGACCTTTGTGGTCTGCAGGATAAAAGGAATTTCCCTTAACTTTGGGGAAACTTCTAAAGACTCTGCCAGTGGTGCGGTAGAGATTTTCCCCTGAAGAGTTTCTTCAGTTGTGCTAAATTAATCAAACAGAAACTCTCCACCATGCTGCCCATTTTTTGCCTAACCACTGTGCCTTTTCCAAAAATGCTCCCTCTTAGGGAATTCTCCAATTGTTCTGATGCTTTAACCCTAAGCCAGTTCGTTTGTGAGCATTAACAGTCCTCTGTAAGTATCTTCAGATATGTAAGAGAATGTGTGGTACAGAGGAATAGGGCAGAAGACCTTAACTTGAGGCCTGGCAGAGTCCATGCAACGAGTTTTGTGACCCCAGGCAATCACTGAAATTGTCTGAGCTCTGATTGCTTCATTTATAAGATGGAAATATTAATCATAATAACACCGCCTGTCCAATCTAATTTTAGGGGTTTGTGAGAGCCAAAGGAGTTAACATGTGTGAAAGTGGTTCATAAGCTGCACCTTGATATCAAATAAGTAGAAGTTAATTTTTTTGAGCTGTCAATATTAAGGCTTTATATATACTTTGCAGTAGTTGTTAAATTTATCCTTAAAGAGTATTAACTTCAGTTTCAGCAGCTTTTGGCTTCCTATTGCTAAAACACTAGAGGTATACCCTCAGTGTATTATCTTGAAATCCCTTTCAATTTAGCAACAAAGCAATGTATATAGTTTTACCTATACTCAGCACTATACTCCCTAGGGAAGCTGGAATACTGATGCATTGAGCACTCCATAGACTTTTTGCGACATTGTTCCATCCCTACTATATTTGGGAAGCCAACAAGAGTTCCATTTGTATTAGATAGCCAAGCATTCTTCTAATTGACTGGACTTGAAGGAGTCATATTAGAAATTTCCATGGCCTTTAAATGCTTCTAGGAGTGTGATTTGGAGTTGGGATTCCCCATTAACTGCATAACTCCTCCCCTTAAGGAACTAGTATGAAAATCCCTGAAAATGATTGTGATAATGAGGTTACATAAAGTCCCAAAGAAGGAGATAATTCCTATCTTATCTCTGAGGTGTTTGCCATTCAAACTTCAGGCTGCCAGGTAGACCTGTGTCTAGATCTCAGCCCCAATGCTTACAACTGAGAAGCTTTGGCTGAATCACAGAACATCTCAGGGCCTCAGATTCCTCAACTGTTAGATGAGAGTGACTCATCAGAACTACTGAATAGTGTCGTTGTATGTATGAGGTAAGTACAAAGTATGTAGTACCTCATTTCCAACATAATACATTCAGTAAATGTGATCATCATCATCATCATTATTACTATTATTATTATTATTAATTGTTATTATTTAAACTCTCAAAAGCATAAAGCAAGCTGGGCAAATACTTGAACTAGTAATTTAGACAAAAAATATATTTAAATAACTAATAAATATATGAAAAAGAGTTCTACTT
The DNA here is from genome assembly GCA_004024925.1 of Scalopus aquaticus. Taxonomy (NCBI): domain Eukaryota; kingdom Metazoa; phylum Chordata; class Mammalia; order Eulipotyphla; family Talpidae; genus Scalopus; species Scalopus aquaticus. The sequence goes on along the minus strand of PVIJ01002747.1, from coordinate 39,051 downwards.
CATTTGTCGTGTTGAAAGTGCAAATTAAAATTGAGATACCTCTACACACTCAACAAAGACTAAAATGAAAGAAAAACCTATTGTAAGCAAGGATGTGAAATAACTAAAATTTTATGCTCTGCTGGTGGATTTTGTAAATTAGTATAATCTTTTAGGGAAACTGACAGACACTAAAGGCAGACATTTTCATATCCAATCATTCCACTGTACATGTGCTCACCACATATATAAAATGTTCAAATGAGCATTCTCCATGGATTGTCAAACTAGAAAATACATACATGCTTATAAAAAAAAAGAATTAAAATGAAAGAGAAGAGAGAACTAGTATTCTCTCCTTGCTCACTCCAGGTACAAACTGGTCAGTTAGTAAGAAAGCAAGAAGGTCCCGGGGTGGGGCCAGGCTGGTGTTCCAGTAGTGTGGGTCCAACTCCAAAAGTGCCAAAACAAACACAACTGAACCTCCAAATCTCAAGTCCAGCCTGGGACTTGGGCACATACAGGCAGAAATACTGCTGGCTAGCAGCTGGTAAACCTGTTCTTTATATTCTAGTTCAGTCATTCTCAATGTTGTTTATATTCTGGAAACACCTGAGTAGTTGTAGAGTCACTGAGACTTGAGTCCACTATAGAATTCTGACTGGATTGGTCTGGGGGACAGCTTGAACCCTGGGATTTTTAAATTCTACCAGGGACTCCACTATACAACCAAGATTGAGAATCAGCACTGTAGATGAGGAACATTATCACTAATGTCATCATTACAGCAACTCTTAGGAGCAGATCTTATTTGCTTTTTGTACCAAAAAATATTACAAATTACTAAACTGCAATAGAATGACAGTTTAGAAGCTGAATAATAGACAAGGTAGAAGGAGAAGTCTTGAATGTGTATTATAGATTGCTGTTAGTAGGTCATTTCTCAGAACGTTAGTCTAAGACCATACTGCTGCAAGGAGAACAATAATTTGGCCTTTTTTGCAATACGTAATTGAGTCGATGTATAGGTATTGGGTAGTATGGCAGAAGAATCACCAGCTAGCCTGCAAGGGAAGGATAATGAAATATGCACACAAACTGTACTAAAACATAGCTATGGCAGTAAATTTAATACCTGACATTTTTTTCAGGAGAATGTGGAAAGAGTAAGGATGTAAATATTGTTTATTAATGTAAGAAATTTCAAACAGTTTGGACAGTGTTTTCAGAAATTCTTCCACCCATGTTCTTGGTATGTTTGCAAAGTGCATTTGGACACTGAAAGGTGACGCTGTTCTTGCAGCTGGAATGCAGGGGTATCACAGCCATGACACCGACTTTGTGGTACAGTGTGTGAAAAATGAACGTATTTTAAAGAGCAAACCCACATCATTCTAAATCCCTTTTGCTCTCAATAAATCATCATCATTATAATATAGGAAGAACAAGCAAAACACTGGAAAATCCATGCTGTGTCAATGTTAGAGGTCTGGGGCCTCAATTTAGATTAAAATAACCCAATAGACTTTCTTTCAAAACTTGCATACTCATTCACAAAGAATCTAGTCACACACAAAAAAGTTGAAACCTAAACAAAAACACCATGTTTTTATTTTCTAGTTGTATTTGTCAGCAAAAGTTTTGTTTGTTTGTTTATTTCTTTAAGGTAAAAAACCCTAGATCATCATGCTGTTATTCCCTTTTAGGCTGTATTTAATCCAAGTAAAACATGTTTCTGGGTTATGGAATGCCAAGGTTGAGTTTTAAACCCACTGGGAAGATAAAAGAAGCAATCAAATGTACCCTATTATAAATAGTAACAGGTGGATTACTTCACAGTACCATTAATAACATTCTATGTGTCAAGCCAGATATTTACTTCTGACCAAAATGTTCAGCTGTGTTCTAAAACAGTAACTGACACCAGTATTTTAGGAACTGGTACTCATATTGTCCCTTCTTAAAAGCAACATGATGTTGAATGAAATACTCAACCCATGGGAACCTTGGTTTCCTCCTCTGTAAATCCCGCCCTTCCCGTTTGCTTTCACTTTTCAGGGCCAGATGTGATCACTTCACACCGGAGATTATAAAGTGTTTTTTTATAATTATTATTTAACAAATTAACAATAGCATAGTAGATATTTTGGCTCTGCAAATGGTATTGGAGTGTGTAGTAGTGAGATGTTAACATTTTTATTGATAATATAAATGTTCTTACAAGAGGGTGTAGATGTGAAAAAGAACTTTTATACTTAAATCATCTTTTTATGTATCTTAGCATTACCTGTGAAGAACACTAGTTTCTCAATTTTAAAGACAAGTAATTCAGGGTTATTTCATAATAGCCAACACACATTTACTTACACATGCTACTATTGGGTGTCAGTGTTAAGCATTTTCACCTGGGTTGTGTTAGTTCAAAAAGCAGGCTTTGAATCTGATCCATCTTCCTCTCTATTGTGCTCTCCACTATTTAACTCTGTTTTATCATATTGCACATTTTGAAGCAGATACTATCCTTCAAAGAAATGATGATTGAAAGATATTTTCTAGGTCGGTTCAAGCTGCTGTGGCAAAATACCGCAGACTGGATGGCTCATGAACACCAAAAATGTATGCTCACAGTTCCAGAGGTTTGAGTCCCAGGTCAGCACGCAGTGTGATTGGGTGAGGGCCCCCTTCTGGGTCTTCTGGTTATATATTCCCATAGCAGAAAGAGCTGGGGAGTTCTGTGGAATCCCTTTTATAAAAACACCAATCCCATTCATGAGGACCCAATTCCCCTTTGTGATTTAGACACCTCCTAAAGTTCCACCAACGAATACCCTCACCTCTGGAGGTGAGGATTTCAGTGTATGAATTTGGGAAGGACATAAAAACTAAGATCATAGTGAATACAGATACATCATATGCAAGGATCCCACAGGTATGTGAATGAAAGAAATGTACACAGAAAAAGGACACATTTTTCTTACTTGCACAGAGCAATACATTCCTGAATAGCCCTTTCCATCACTCTTTTAGAATATTTACATCCCAAAAAGTCACATACATAAATTGCTGATGTTAGTAGCAAAGAAAGGGTTTGTATTAGTTCCCTAGAACTATCAGAACAAAGTACCACACCTGGATGGCAGAGATTTCTTCTCTCATATTTCTAGAGGCTAGAAGTGAGAAATCAATGTGTCAGTAGAGTTGGTTATTTCTAGGGATTCTGAGGGAGACTGTTCCATATTCATCATCTTTCTCCTGGTGTTTTTGGAGATCATTCCTGGGCTTGCAGCTCATCACCCCAATCTCTGCCTCTGCCATCACATGGCCTTTTTCCTTGTGGCCACGAATCTCCAAATCATCTCTTGATAAGGACACTGGCCACTCTATGTACAGCCCACAAGAATGCAGTATGACCTCATGTCGACTACATGTGCTAAAGCTGCATTTCCAATAATCACAGATACGGGTTGGGTCTTCAATGTATTTCTTTTTAAACATTTTTGTGGAAACATTTCAGTGTAAGTTGTAAATACACAGCTCCATTATTGTTAAATACTTCAGTTCACATTTACTAAAAATAGAGACACTCTTCTACTTAGGCACCAAGAAATTAATGTCAATATATACTTTATACTACCATCAATATAAACTACCACACATTCCATCCAAAAGTTGCAAGTTATCTCAATGAATTTTTCATAACAAAAAGAAAATTTCTTCCTTTTCCCCCTATTTCTTCATGATCCACGATCCAACCAAGGACTATTTTATTGCCCTGACTTTGCTCTCACACAGGAACTGTTCCCAATTTTTCCTCATCCCTCATGATCTTAATATTTTTTGAAACATACAGGCCAAAAACGTTGCAGTATTCTTTGCAATGGTTTGCCAGATTGTTCCTCAAGGTTTAAATAAAGTTGCGCATTATTGCAGAAATGCTATTTTCCTCAGCGCATTGTATCTGGAACTGTATGATGGCAGTTTGTCCCATTATCTGCAATGGTGATGTCATCCCTTGGTAGTGATGGTACATTCTGGATTTCCCCACTGTATAGTGAACAAATAATAAGCAGTTGATAAGTAATTTGTGGGAAGATACTTTGAGAATATGTAAATATCCTAGTCCTCAGCAAACTTTTACACACTGGATTTAACATCCATTGATGCTTTTTGCCTGAATCATTTACTATTGCAAAATAATAATTTCTACTTCCATCACTTCTTAGACATTGATTAAAAAATATTCTGCTTGAAGGAAGAGCTTTCCCTTTCCTCTTATGTATTCATTTATACAAATAAGGGCTTATGGCTATTTATTTTATTCAATGGGTTATACTTTATTGCTATTGTTATTTGTTTTGATTGTCACATTTGGCCAGTGAGAGCCCCTTCATGACAACTCCTATAGCCTTTTGACATGTCCCCAGCACTGTTTGAGCTCTTCTTTACTTTGGTACAACAAGATGCTTCAGGCTGGGGAAATAAATAAGGCTGTGGAAATAAATAAAGGGAAACTTTATTTGAGATGGAGCTTGAAGGCCCAGAGGGGGAGCTCACTCACTTGTTATTTAAGACTCCACCAGAAGTACCTTTTTTACATATCTCACCTTGCCTAGGCCACAATCCTGACAATAGGAAGCTGTCACAATCCTGAACTCTAATTTCCCTCCAATGAACTTGCATTTAAACATCCCTCTCCAATTTTCTGCTAAGGACTGTAAAGCCAATCTTCTCTTTGTCGCTTTAGATTTGCCTATATTTCACCACAGCGTGCATCTCCTGGCTTACAGTTCTTCTACTATTCCAGAATAAACTCACTTTGCTGGTAAAAAAGAAACAAAACCAACAGCTATTTAATTTCTTTAAGGTTGACAAGGCTTATCTTGTACTTTCCCTCTTTCAGACACAGAATTATCATCCATTTCTCCAAGGACCTTTGTTTCCTTTTAATGGGAAATGGTATCTGAAACCAACATTTGAGTGCAAGTCATATTCATTTTTACTAGAGTAAAACTGCTTCTAGGCTCTATCAGGAGCCATGCATAGACAAAGTACAAAACAAAAATATAAATAAAAGAAGACATACATAGGATACCTCTAAATTGCATATAATGTTGAAAACCAATGTCACATCAATAAAAATAAATAAAATTCCTATAAACAGTTAAAAAATTCTTTCATTTTGTAAAGTTTCTTGGAGTCCTTTGCACAAGCTTGATGGGATGTTGCCCCTTCATGACCTGTATAATAAAGTCAATTAGATCTTTAAAATTAACTCACCTTTGTCATTTAACAGTACCATGTCCTACTGTAACAATGCTCTCATCACTATGAAACAGCATTTTACTGAGCTCCACTGCAGCATCAGCATTGCTGTATATGTAACAGGGTGGTCCCCAGGAGAAAGGGTGTGTCCCAGGTTCCCTGTCCCATCCAAGGTAGGGTGGAACTGAGCAGGATGTAAGAAGCTTGAGAAGAGAGACAGGATACGGACAGAGGACACACACAGAGGAGACAGAACACACAGAAGACAGGAGGAGACAGAAGAAGGATGGAAAGCTAGAAGAGGCCCAAAGAGCGGAGAGACTTGTAAAGAAGCTGCACTGGCCTGGACTGATTGAAATAGATATGGGTGAGAGACCCGTGGGGAAGTTAACGATGGCTGTGTTGATTTTGGCTTTGATTTTGTTCTGTTCCTCTTAGAATTTTCTGACTGTTTCTGACCTTTTTGTATGGGTCCCTGCCAAAAGGTATTTTGGTTCCTTCCAGAATTGTCTGGCGGTTTCTGACCCTTATGTGTGCGTCCCAGCCAAAAGTTGTTCTAGACTTGTGGCAGGCTTTCGAGGCTTGCTTTGGGCCAATCCTGTTTGGGTGGACTTATACCCACGAGGAGTTGGATAACATTGGGTGCTTGACTTAGAAAATATATTCTTTGTCTTCTCTGTCCTTTCTAATTGCATTAAAGTCTGGTTTCCACTTAAAGGTCCATATGTTTTGTATTGATGCGGCGGATGGCAGAACCCATTTAGAACAGGGCAGGTCTGGGGTTTCGGGGGTGCCCCTCTCCCTGCCCTGTAACATATAGATGTTCTGAGGCAATGCCCAATGAGAAATATGACTTCTGCCTTCAGATTACCACTTCATGATACAGTGAGTATGGAAGCATTACAACCCTAAACAGACAGCTGAATTGTTACTTTGCCTAATATTTGTCTTCAAAATGGGATAGACTCTTATTCAGTTGTGAGGTTTTGGTTTTTTTTTTTTTTTTAACAGTCCATGTGTTTATCAGTATAAAGGGGAAAAATATTCCTTTGTGTTTCTCCTTTGCCACTTATGCATAATACCTCACTCTAACACTTCCAGCCACCAAAGGTGTAGTGAGTATTTTCCCACATCAGACAATTCTGCAACACCACCTAGATTTCCTACAATCAAATTCAATATCCAGAAATATTAATGAAACACTGGTCAGAAACCATTACGCAAATTCCAAGCCTGTTTCGCCTGGCAAGGTCGAAGCACACTCACTGTTCTCTTCTTTGTGTGCATCCCCACCCCCTTTCACAAAGTTTTGCTTATTTTTGCAAGATGAGCAGTAGAAACTGATCAAAGTAGATTCTGTCAGGCTATCAAGGAGCTCTGTTCTAGGAAGCACAAATGGAGTGACCAGGAATGACCTGTTGACATCTAACTCTGCAAATTCCCCTCAGGGCACATTCTAAGCTCCCCAGAAAGTGAACATGAGAGCTTGAGGTCTGAACAATGGAACTCACACTTCCCTTTCCCTGGCCAGTCCTGTCCTGTCCCCACCTCCCAATCACCCTTGAAGTCCCCAAGGCTCTGAATGGTCAAGGAGGCAGACCTGAGCCAGCTCCTGCCTTTATACCTGACTGGTTGTATTTTAAAGTTTCTTTCCCTGTCTTAAAAGATTTTGTCAGTCCCTCTGTTCACCTCAGGCAGAACTTTGACTGTCTGGTTACAGCAAAGTTAAGGTCTCAGTCCCACAAGCATGCAGCTCCTACCCCTTCAAATTGTCATCTTAATAACAGGTTGTTTCCTACATATTGGGAATTTTAATTTGCTAGAGCAACTCACAGAACATTTTCTTATGTTTACCAGTTTATTGGAAAGAATATTAGAAAGGATTCAGAAGAACAGCCAGTTAAAGAAGAGCATAATATAAGATTGGGAAGAGGCCTTGGGACCAGAACTGTCTCTGGGAACCAGGGTACAGCACTCTCCAGACATGTGGATGTGGAGATTTATCAAATCTCCTTGTTGAGGAATTTTTGTGGAGCTTAAGCTGCAGTCTACCCCCACTTTCCAGAAGTTGGTAGGTGGGGCTGATCAGCCCCATGAAGGCTATCAGGGTGACCTAAGTGGTCACCTCATTAGCATAAACTCAGGTATGTTCTAAAGGGGCTCCTGATAGATACTCTAAGTCTTATCTCCGGGGAATTCTAAGGGTTTTAGGACTCTTGTATCAGGAACTGGAGTCAAAGATCAAATATATTTCTAATGATAACACAATTTGGAATATTATCTTCTATACCTATCTCCTTCTGTGAGACAGAAAGAAAAGGGGAGGGCCAGATTTAGGAAAATGTAAAACATAAAACATTTTAATTATAATAGGCAGGTAATATCCAGAACTTATTTTACTACTTAGTTAAAACAATAACAACAAAAAGACCTCTTTTCTCAACTATAAGTCTGGCTGTGAGTCAAGGATAAAATAATTATATATTCACCTCAGTCTTTCAATAAAGGCAGAAAGAGCTTTCCATTTCAAATTTGTTTTGTTTTGTACCACATGTGGGTTAATTAGATAAAACCATGTCATGTGCCAGATTCAATCAGCCTGAAAATAATCAGAAAACTGGGTTTGGCATTGTTTATGCTGTTTTGGCTCAGACAGACAAAAGCACAAAATGTAAATTGGCTCCAGAAAATAACATATGTGCACCAGTGCCAGCTTCTCTTTCATGGGATTATCTCTAGCTGTCACCTGAGCAGCAGATGCTGCACTGGGTGACCATTAGACAAATCCGTGTATGTAGGTGCCCGTTTTCCACAATTATGCAGTGGACACTCCCACGAATTACACTTATTTTACTGCCTTTGCCATAGGCCAAAAGCAGCTTGCCAAGTTATTGGCAGTCAGTCAACTGAAAATGCACATTGAAGTTAAAAAATAAAAACATGTTTGTGTGTGTACCCCCTAGTGACTTTCTTTATGCTCATTTCTTTGTTTTAAAAATCTCTTATAAGAGATGAAATCCTGAAACCATACTTCAGCTGTATTTCCCATTGTGGGTAGTTAAGCAAATATCATTAAGGGAAGGAGGTAGAGCTTTCATTGTTTTTCTACCTTAAGTTCCAAGGGATAAATATTTTAGCAAATATTCAAGCAACCAGTGAGAAATAGTCATTTTAAAAACATTTGATTGATGATAAATCCAAATTAGCTAATTTTCCCTTCTCTTTATGTTATGTAAAAATGTCTGATGCCTATATAAGTAGGAAAAAGAATTACCAATTGTTTAAACTTTTTTTTAAAAGAATATATTCAAGAATTTTTTAGAATGTGGGATGGTAACCATCTCTCTACTATGAAAAAAAACTCTCCTGGTCCAAGTACCAATGACTACATATTTACCAAATTCAACAGGTACCTTTTACCCTTATCTTACACCATTTATCTGCAGGTACCTGATATTTTTCATATCGATCTAAAAATAAACAAACAAACAAACAGCCAATTATTTCACCAGCAAAATGAGTTTATTTGAAAACAACAACAAAATGTAATTCGGAATGTGATCTCACACTCTCATTTACCCCAGAACAAAAGGAAGAACTGGCAGTTGAAAGAGGTTGTTAAGGAGAGTCAATGGTGGGGACTACCATATGAACAACAGTGAAAGAAAATTTTTAATGTAAAAAAATTAAAAAAAAAAAAAAGGGTAGTCAACTGGAGGAAATGGAGAGTTGGAAACATAGTGCTTCTGTTGGGTGGTGGCGTCCTCTCATTGGCTGAGCTGAATGATACTCTTTCCAGATGCACTAGTCTACCAAATGATGAAATATCTCCATGGAGGATCCCACTATGGGAGAGAAGGCACAGGCCCATTTTTAAAAAGCCCCTAGTTACGCAGAATGACTCAACCTATCCATCAAGTTTCCTATTTATGTGCCAAGAAAAAGTGAAAGACAGGCTCTTGTAAAGGTACTGGGATTCAGTATCGGGGCATATACTTTTTTGAAGATTGGCAAGTGGGTTTTATCCAAATGCCCAGGACCACTGGTAATTATAAATCTCTTTCAGCCTTTGTGGATACTTTCACAGAATGAGCATTCCCTACAAGACAGAAGCAGTTTCGGAGCTTGCCAAACTATTACTGAAGGAAATAATTCCTTGCTGTGGATCACCCAACTCCATTCAGAGTGACAACAGACCTGCAGGCTACTCTCTTCTTTTGGCTCCTGTTTTTACCCTTGTTTCTACTCATTTTATGCTGTCTTCTAGCAGGGCAGATGGCATCCTATGACTGTAACAGGGTGGTCCCCAGAAAAAGGGTGTGTTCCAGGTTCCCTGCCCCACCCAAGGGAGGGTGGAGCTGAGCAGGAGATAAAAAGCTGGAGAAGAAGAGACACAGAAGAGACAGGAGAAGGAAGGAAGAAGGATGGAGGCCAGAAGAGGCACAAGGAGCAGCGAGACATACAAAGACGCTGCATTGGCCTGGACTGGCTGAAACAGAAGTGGGTGAGAGACCCCTGGGGAGGTTGACTATGGCAATGTTGATCTTGGTTTTCAGTTTGCTCTTTAACTCCAAGAATTGTCTGGCTGTTTCTGACCCTTTTCTATGGGTCCCTGCCAAAAGGTGTTTTAGACTTGCGGCAGGCTTTCGGGCCCTGCTTTGGGCCAATCTTGTTTGGGGGACTTTTACCCACAAGGGGTTGTATAACATTGGGTGCTTGATTTAGATACTATATTCGTGGTCTTCTCTGTCTTTTCTAATTGTATTAAAGTTTCTTTCCACAAAAGGTTCTATATGTTTTGTATTGATGCGGTAGATGGCAGACCTATTTAGATTGGGCAGGTTTGGGGGTTCTGGGCATGTCCCTCTCCCTGCCCTGTAACACTACATGTCAGTCAACACATGGCCTTTTTCTTCTCTCTCTTAGCTATCCCTTTTCTCACTTCTGATATAAATCTGCTTTTGGGTCTTGTCCTGTATTCTTTTTTTTTTTTTTTTAAGATTTATTTATGCATACAAGCTGGGGACAGACCAGAGGTGTGGGGCGGCAAGTGGGTTCACCAGAGACAGAGGAGGGAGTAGAACAGGCAGAGTGATGGAAATACACTGCTGAGGGGAGCAGTGGGCGAGGCAGATGGGTGAGGCAGGAGAGGTCTGCTGCACCATGTGGGAATCTCCCTGGCTGGGTGTCGAAATCGCGTCGCTGCTGCCAACATCTCCACAGCGCAGCACCAGGGAGGCCCTTGTCCTGTATTCTTAAGGGCTTACAAAGGGTCATCCACCTTTCCCATGGGTTTTCCCCATAGCAAAATTACATTGGGCCTGTGAAGCCAAGAGTTTAGACATTCCATTCTGCTCCCATCCTGTCCAAAAACCAACAATACTATAAAAATCCTAACTCCCTTAGGAAGAGGACACGGTGCTTTGAGAGCCATCTCCATATCTTCTTACTTGATTCTAGTAATACAACTGTCTTTACCATGAATCTCTGACTCAGTCTAGTCAATGGACTGATAAATAGTATGCAACAAATAGTGTGAGTTTGGTAACAAATTTTATTATTAATATAGCAAATCTGTATCCACCCTTCCTTGGGCTCTGACTCCTTCCTTGGTGTTTCCTCCTTTGTGCCCTCTGCATTTTATTATACAGTGGAGCCCTCTCTTCTGACCAGAGAAAGATAGTGATTGGTGGGTTTATTGAAAAAACAAAAATAAAACCAAAAAACTTAAGGTTCTTATAATGATGTCGGCTTCAAACATTATTTTTTAAAACATCAGTTAAAATTTTACTGTTTCTCAATCTCTTTTTTCCCCTAAAGAACTCTTTTAGACCTTTTTTTTTCTCTAATAACACATGTGAACACATTGTTAAGCCTTTTGGACCACCACCTCCCTAGTCTAGCAAGCAAAAGAGCAAAATAGACTCACTTTTTGTAGCTTTATAAACTAAGTTCAAACTTTTGTTTGTTGGAACAGTTCTGAAAGAGGAAAGTCTGCTGAATTGTTTCCAAGGTGTAAATTCTCACTATTAATTACACTGGTCAACAGTGAGATCATTACTGACTTAAAAAGGCCCTAATCTGTAGTAACTTGGTGTGCTGAACTTGAATATAAGCCTGGAAATTTTTTATTAGCTGTCATTTTGAAGATATTTCATAGAATTCATTTTATATGTTTCACCATGTAAATTTACCCAGTAGGATTGCAACAACATCCTAAACCAGCCTAGAATTATGTAATATTGCATTGCATTGCATAAGACCATCACGCACACATCACCCAGAGTTGATAACATCATTTTCTGATGCAATGCAATACTACTGCCAGGCGGCTGCTGAAGTAAGCTGACATCAGCAGTGCACTATAGAAAGCCCGGTCAGAAAGGTTGAGCATTGAAAATATTTTAGACTTTGTGCCAGTTTAAGCTACTGTTCCATAGAACTGTTATTATTTTATCCATTTAGGCACAATACAGAAGAGTCATGCCTCGTAAGTGCGTTAATAGTGTGGACAATTTCTGCTATATTTGTGGGGAAGTGACATTTGCCAACCAGAAGAAAAGCATCACTTCTCAAGTGAAGAAGGCTTATCATCTTTGCTTTGGATGCAAGTTTGGTGACCGACACAAGCCTTGGGCCCCGCATCTATGCTGTGCTACATGTACAACACAGCTTTCACAGTGGTTCAATGGCAAAAGACCATCAATGCCATTTGCAGTCCCCATGGGGTGGAGAGAACTAAGCAACCACATAAAAGACTGCTACTTCTGCTTGGTTTCTCCTCTTTCTGGTAGAATAACTAAGCAAAAGAAGTCGAGAATAGTCTACCCAAACATTCCGTCTGCATTGAGACCAGTTCCACATGGTGAGGGACTTCCTATTCCAGAACCTCCAGCAGAAAATTCTCTTGATTCATCTGATGAGGACAAGGGTGAGCCGACCGGTTCTTCTCCTGTTCCATCAGCATGCAGTGATCCAGATTTTCATGGTGGTCCATCAACAACCCCACACAGACTATCACAGAAAGAACTCAATGACCTGGTTCATGATTTGGACTTCTCCAAGAACAAGGCAAATTGCTAGGATCAAGACTCCAACAATGGAATCTTCTAGAAGAAGATGTCACAATTACTTTCTATCAAAAGCACCACCAGCAGTTGGAGCCTTTCTGCAGAGAGGAAAGTACTCTGGTATTCTGTTCCAATAGTGAGGGCCTCATGAATGCCTTAGAAATCACTCATGACCCACAAGAATGGAGACTATTTGTAGACTCTTCAAAACTGAATATTAAGTCTGTGCTTTTGCACAATGGAAACCGTCTTCCATCTATTCTATTCCTGAACAGCTGTACAAGAGACAAACAAAGGAATCTAAGAAGCAGTTATGACTTGATTTTTTACAGGTATTATCCGTAGGCCTATTACTATTGGCATGCGTTTTGTGATGTAAACATCAATTTATTGCAGATTACAAAAAAACTAGAGCCAAAATTAGAATTTCACTGTCATATGCGTGTTGAGCACATACAAATTGATAGGAAATGACTAATTCTATCTCAGTAACATGACTTTTGTAAAAATTTGTTGACCAGTGTTATTTAATAAACTCAGTTACTCATGCTTACCCCAATTTATATAAGTCAGCACACTTGTGAAACACAGAAACAACAGGACTAAAATGTAATCAATTCATGCTGATCCCAGCAACACTTAATACCTAATGCACAGCCAATTTCAACCTCACCTAAAGTGTCATTTTTAACAGATCTGGAGTTTCCTGGTCAGTATTAGTGAAGAAATATACACCTGACCTCCCTGCCATCCCCTAAGGAAGATGTATTTACTTAAAATAAGCTTTCTTTTCCATTGCTAATAACCTCTTGTTCCACCGGCTTTCTGACGATAAAAAAATTGACCTTTCAGGGACTTTCTACTGCAATACAGGGAACTTGATTCATGAATCATTTAACAAAACTAGATCTCTAAATTCACTTAGTTGAATTTTTTCTCCCCTTCCTCCCTCCCTACCGCCACCCCCGCCCCTCGAAATACCACAAAGACACACACTGTTCTTTCATGAACTCTGTATATCTGAAAGGCCAAGGACATTTATTTGGCTGTGGATCCTCTGATTCAGAACTGCTTCAGATTTATTCCACTTTGATTATCTATATCCTCTGTGATTACTATTTGGGGTTTGTTTTATATGAAGTGGAAACAAGACACTTTAAAAGCAAACTGAGTGTAAAAGTAAACAGTGTAAAAGCAAACTCAATTTTTATGATTCTTTTCCCATGCCCACCATTTGACAGCTAATTTAGTAACTTGCTTTTATCAAATCTTTGCAAAGCATTTAATTTCATTTTCATAAAAACAACTCTCCACCCCCCACATACACTTATAGTTTATCAATATGTTATGTCTAGTTAAATTTTATCAAAGGCAAAACAACCATTTGGAGATAAAATCAACTGTTGGTGGTGGCAGTGTCAGGGAGAAAAAAACACAAGGAAACAAATAGGAGAAAGAGGTAATCGAAAGAAAATAGTAACTAACACTTTTATATAACTTACTTGATTTTGTGGAGGTCCAGGGGAGAGTCTTCTCATAGTTCTCTGGGTTTATCTGGACTTGCAAATAACCAACATCAGACAGATTGACAAGTGACAAAAACAAAAATGTTTAGTAATAACATAAGACTAAAGGGCCTCCCTGGTGGTGCAATGGGTTGTCTCAGTACTATGAAGCTATTCACAGCCACTACAGCAGGAGTTCAGTACCCAGCCAGAGAGCTTCCCACATGGCACAGCAGACCTCTCCTGCCTAGCTCGCTGCTCCCCTCAGGAGTGTACTTAAGTCAATCTGCCTGTTCTGCTCCCCACTCTGTCTCTGGTGAATCCTCTCAGCACCCACACCTCTGGCCAGCACCCCAGTTCTTGTATGCATAAATAAACAAATCTTTAAAAAAAACCAACATAAGACTGAATAACTCACCCATGTTGGTCCAGTTACCACTTTAAATATCTTCAGGTAGAGATGAAGGACACTGGGGGTGCGAGGTCAGCATCAGGCACAGCAAGCAAGGGCTTGTCATTTATGCAGCTTTAAGTTTAGCCTTCTCCACTAGTAAGAGCTAAAGTGATTAAGTCTTCCAATAAGGTAGGGAGATGCCCTTACAAAGGGAGATTTTTTTTTTAATAGGCAAATGTCTCACAAAACAGAAACCTCTACCTAGCTTTCACAGTGCTTCCTTTGAAATAATCCTTACGCCAAAGAGACATGTCTATTGGAAATGGCATATTTTGTTCCCCGACAATATTAAGCACTGCTCTAAGACCTTTACAGAAGTCAACTAATTTCATCCTCAAAAAAGAGGTGCTATTATTATCCCCCACTTTACCAGTGAGAAAACTGGGGCATATGTAGGTTGGTTGTTTTTGGCAAGAATCTTTTTAAACAACAAATATTTAAAATATAATTTTTTACTGAGATATTTCTAAGATGTATTACCAGTGTCTGCTTTTCTTTTACAAAATCTATTGAACATAATGTAACCTGTCTTATGAGGTGTCATAACTGATAAAAATAGGTTGATGAAAATTTAATGTGGCTTTCCCTTTAGGTTTCACAAAAAACACTCTTTATTCTCAGTAAAGCCAGAGAAGTGTGTTTAGCTAAGTCAGGAAGAGAGAAGACTAAATTGCTCATTCCATCCTTTCTTTGCTGCTGAGGGGACCTTAGCAAAGAACAAAATGCTGAAAAATGAGTAGTTTTTATAGAAGATTTTAAAACTGGCTACTGAAGTAGGAGCAGTGTCTGAGACAACAGTGAGCTGGGAGGTCAGGTCTACAAGCAATCAAGCAGCTACTCTTAATAGATTGGGGTTTGAACTGAGGCCCAAACCTGCTGAGCCCACCTTCCATCCACCTTGCTATCCACTCTCCTTGGCCCCCTGGGTTCTTCTTTCTCCCCCTTTCCTTAGCTGCCCTAAGCTGCTTCCATATTCTTTCTTTTAAAAAAAAAATCTTTACAACTTCCCTGATAAATGGATAAATGTTACTTCCCTTCCACAAATTGGCAAGACTTGAATAGATTTACGGAAATACTAGGGGACCTGTCTTGAAAAAAATAAAGAACATACATAAGTACTTAGATTTTTTCCATTTTCTTTGTGCAGTTTTCTTTATACTGCTGTTCAAGGCATGTGCTCATGTTCTGGCATGTATTATTATCATTCTGCCTCAGTGCTATCTTCCCTACTAAATTGTAACTTCCTGCAGAACCTAACTGCTTATTACATTTGTTAATAATGTCAACTTAATAAATGTTAACATTTATTAAGACCCTAAAAAATTTAATGCAGCAAAGGAATAAGATTTCTCTGCTTGTATGCTGCTTTTTCAATGGTGAAAAAGAGCTGCCAAGTTGGCTTCATTTGTTGGTTTTGTTCCAAAAAGGGCAAGGTTTAAAAATTATTAAGAAAATGGGTCTTTCTATATCCAAGTCAACAGAACACCATTTATGGGGAGTGAGATTTATTTACTAACTTTGAAGCTTCTTTGTAATTTCATCTTAAATATGTAGAGCCATACGCTTGAGAGAGAGGGAAATAAGCAAATTCTCTCTTCTATGGATAGAAGAATTGTGGCATTAAAACCAAATATGAATAGTAGTTGGCGTGTGAAGAAAGTTCTGGTGTGGGTCAAGAACCTTCAGGCATAGCAGTTGGGCTTCCCTGGGCTGGGTTAGACATCAGCCTTTAGCACGTAAACTGGGGTTTTTATGGCAGCCGGCCAAGCCTCACTAGCCTTGGGCCTGCGAATATGAAACAAACAAAACCCCTTCCATATCCCTGGGGCCTCGGTTAGAATTCTGACCCACCCTTGGCTTTAAACCGACAAGTAGATTTCAGCCCAAATGAAAATGAAATCACCCGGGGCCCGCCTTCCCACACCACAGATGTGGAAATCTTTGCCGAAATGCACGAATGAACCCGCCCTAACTAGTTTGTCCCAGCGGCCGACTCGTAGGCGGAGCCGCGGCGCTCCGCGTCTCCCTGAGCTGCATTGCCATGGCGGCCCGTGGCGGCGTCGCTCCCCCAGCCGATGGGCTCCGCTACGCTGAGTACTCGCCGCCCTCCACCAAACGACCTGACGCAGACATTGACCATGGCTTGGTGAGTCCTGCCGTTGGCTTCCGCACCTCGCCGGCTCCTAGCTGCCTGGAACCCCGGAATCCTTTGCTAGTTCCTGTCTCACCCCTCTGTTCCTGCGTGCTGTTGGCATTCATTCACCATCTTTCTCCCACCGCTCATTCATTCAGCGGAACGTTGCTCCCGGCCGGGCATTTATGACTAGGCGTGTTCGGAGGGTCTGTTCCTCAGGGAGCTTCCAGTCTTGTCGAAGACAGACCAGGAAACAGACAATTGCAGATACTGTATGATAAGCCTATATTTTGCTTCATAGGAGGAGACCCCAATCCAGCCCTGCGGGAGTTGGGGGTGAACTCAGAGGAAACTTTTTAGAGAAGGCGATGTTTAAAAACTTAAGTCTGAAAAATGAGTAGCAGTTAATGAAAAGTGGAGGGCAAAATGTTTCAGGCACCAGTAGTGCAAACTGAGTGAGGGAAATTGGGCCCTTATTGAAGAAGCAAGTGGTTTGTTTAGACTGACATGTAGAACCGGGAAAGAAGGTATCCAACAGAAACATAATTCCAGCCACATGAATTTTTAAAGTTTTGGTAGCTATATTAAAAAAGGAGAAAAGCAATTAAGTGGGTTTAATTTTGTCTGTATATATTATTTAGCTCGATATACCCACAATAATATTTCAGCATGTAGTTGATGTAAAAGTTCATTGGCTATTTTACACTTTTTTTGTACTAAATCTTTGAAACACGGTATTTTATATTCACAGCACACTTCAATTTGGACTAGCCGCAAAGCAAGTGCTCAGTAGAGGTATGTTGTCAATGACTGCCTTATTGGTCAGTGCAGTCCCCAGAGAAGAAGGGGGAGAGAGGAAATAGAAAAAAACAAGCCTCTGGTAATCCAGGTCAAAGAGTTGGAATATTCTGAAAGAGTTGGGTAATTCTGTTTTGATGAGTTTTAAGTAGAGGAGTGACAGCTTGGGCTATTGTATGGTTTTTTCTCTGGCTATATATAAGGAAAATGGATTAGATGGAGAAAATCTGGAAACGTGAGATTGAGCCCTTTATCACTCCACATTCCTTGCTACTTCAGCCCACAGTCATATATCATGCTTTTAGATAACACCATTTACAGTCCACATCATTTTTTTACTGGTCGTATACTGTCTAGTGACATTTTATGTTGACCTGTCATCCTCCAGCGTTTTTCTTAGTTTTCTAAGAGCAGACACTAGGTATTTACTTCCAGTAAGCAGGCAGTTTGTGAGCACTCATCTGATACACTTCTGGAGCGAACAGTTTGATGGGCTAGCCTGGACAGGTTTCAAAAAGCAAATGTTTTCATTCTATAGATATTTCTTGAGAACTGCTATGAGCCAGGTGCTATTGAAGAACCTTGGGATACCTAAGTGAACAAAACATAAAGGTCTGGAGTGAACTTCGATTCATGCAAACTTTGATACCACAATCTTGTGAAGAAGGTCCTTTTTAATTTTCAGTTAAGAAATGGAGAAACTCAGAAAGTGATAATTTGTCCAAGCTCATCCTCCAAATCGGTAGCAGACTAGGATTCCAAATCCTGCTCTTTCCACTGACTTGCTGATGACTTCAAAAGGTTTTCTGAATGGAGTTTATAGTCTGTGATCGGAGCATAAGATATTAGGTTAGGAAAAAGGAATCTATTTATGAAAAGTCATAAAAATCTCTGTACTGGACTGATTTGCCAAGCATTTGCAAGCTCTCTTGTGTTTTGAAGATAGAAATAATGTTGGTCATTTTTATTTACATCTAGAGTTATTTTTGTTTGGAAGAGCAAATGTGTAGAAACCAAGTTAGCAGTTAGGAGACTTCTTTATTAGTTTATAAATTTAAAGTGTAAGCCAGTCCCACCCTCTTCAGTCCACCTTCCCCCTGTAACAAATACTTTGTCAAGTCTGTAATACCCTGAAATGAGAGCTATAGGCAGTAAAATCTACCCATTAACTTAATTTTTTAAAATCCCAATGTAATGCTCTCATTGAAATAGAGAAGTAAAATAAGTATTTTATTAGAAAATAGCATCCTGTTTAAATATATGAATGCTTAGGATCTTGCCTACATTGGAAGACTTTATGAAGTAATCAATTGCTGACTTTTTGCACTAATACATACAATCACAGTGAATGTGACAACTATAATAGCACATTGACTTCAGATGTATTATACTGGCAGTTCAAATGCCAAGAAGGCCATTGTCACCAACAAACTGATTTTTCTCAAATTGTGAGCAATTTTTAGTAAAATTCTGAACCAAGTAGAATCTCTGATTTACATCATAGTTATATTTCTAGAAAATTCACTCCACTAAAACGTGAAATATTTTATATAATGAAGTTCTAGATCAAGATGAACCGGCTTTTTACCTTAATGTCCTGTGGAGTCTTCTAAAATCTTGAGGGAGACAGTTAAAATCTACAAGACAATCATGCACATTCCTTAACTGATATGACATCTAGGATCAATAAAATTAGTTGTTTCCTTTCAATTTGTATGTGCTCAACACGAATAAGACAGTCAAATTCTAATTTTGGCTCTGTTTTTTTTTTTGTAATATGCAATAAATGGATGTTTACATCACGAAATGCATGCTAATAGTAATAGGCCTATGGTTAATACCTGTACAAAATCAAGTCATAGGCTACTTCTTAGATTCTTCGCTTGTCTCTTGTACAGCTGTTCAGGAGCATCTCTGGGGAGTGTCCAGCAGTAGTCAGCCAGCATTGTAGTGGACCATTTTCCCTGGTATCTTTGTTTCACTGATGCGATATCAGATGAAAACATTCACCATGTTCATCACTAACCATACCATAGTTTTCAGGGAAGAAATCCAGATGGGAATGAAGGAAGTGGAACTTTAGAGACATATTGCAGCCAAGTTTCTGATAGTGCATCAGCATGTCTTCTACTAGTTCCTTGTAGTTTTCTGCCCTACATTCCCAAGAAAGTTTGTAGACAACAGGTGAAAAGCATTCCATGCTTGTTCGGCATCACCCTGCAGCAAGTTGGTGAACCAGTCATCTCAGTGCAGATGGAATGTTTGGGTAGACTATTCTCGACTTCTTTTGCTTCATTATTCCGCCAAAAAGAGGAGGAACCAAGCAGAAGTAACAGTCTTTTATGTGGTTGCTTAGCTCTCTCCATACCATGGGGACTGCAAACGGCATTATGGTCTTTTGCCATTTAACCCCTGTGAAAGCTGTGTTGTACATGTAACAGCATAGATGCGGGTCCCAAGGCTTGTCTCGGTCACCAACCTTGCATTTGAAGTAAAGATGATAAGCCTTCTTCACTTGAGAAGTGATGCTTTTCTTCTGGTTGGCAAATGTCACTTCCCCACAAATATAGCAGAAATTGTCCATGCTATTAATGCACTTTCGAGGCATGACTGTTCTGTAGTGTACCTAAATGGATAAAATAATAGCAATTCTATGTAACAGTAGCTTAAACTGTCTGGCACAAAGTCTGAAATATTTTCAATGCTCAGCCTTTCCGACCGGGCTTTCTATAGCTTACTTCAGCAGCCGCCTGGCAGTAGTATTGCATTGCATCAGAAAATGATGCTATCACCTCTGGATGATGTGTGCATGATGGTCTTATGCAATGTGATACAATATTACATCATTCTAGGCTGATTTAGGATGTTGTTGCAGTCCTACTGGATAAATTTACAAGGTGAAACATATAAAATGAATTCTATGAAATATCTTCAAAATGAGAGCTAATAAAAAATTTCTGGGGTTATATTCATGTTCAGCACACCAAGATACTACAGATTAGGGCCTTTTTAAGTCAGTAATGACCTCACTGTTGACCAGTGTAATAAGTGGCTGGCCTAGAATATGAAACCAGTTTTCACTCAACCGTATTTTACTTTTTACTGTACTTTAATGTTGCTTCATCATTTGAAACCAGGAATTAATGAAAACCAGCTCTAGGAAATGATGTACAGTCTTCGGTTTTGTGGTAATTTTCAGTCTGCAGATGCTTCATGATATGTTTAAAAGTTCTTTAAAACAAAGTTTGTTTCATTTCACCTTGACTCAGAAAGAAAGAAAAGAATATCATGTTATGAAATTTAAGCTATAAGCATTACCACTCTCAGAAATTGCTACTTTAAAATAAAATAGACTATTGTAAGGAAGTAAAAGTAGCTTTCAGGAATTGGAGTGATTTCTCAAGAAGACTGATAAACAAATCTATAAAATGTTGCAAGTAAGGTGTATATCAGATGTAAGCCAAGGAGATTTTAGCACAAATTGCCAGGGACTTCAAAGTTGGTATATAAAAGCTTCTGAGTGTAAAATAGGGTAGAGGCGAAGTATGGAGATCAATTTTATGATCAGAGGGCAAAATAAAGGGAAAGGATAAAAGGGGGAATACCGAAGATTAGGTGTGTTTATTTTTACTAAAGAGTGGAAACCAAAGCCAGTGGTGCTCTTTGTATAAAAGTACAAAATACCCAAAGTACTGTGCAACTTCTGCTTGCATCCTTCAAAACAGTTAATTAGAAATGGAAAAATTTTAGAGACAACAAATACATGAATTGAGTGTGTGATTGATTGTGGAGGGGGAAATGGGTAGGAAGGCGCATTTGAAGATAGACTAAAATAGTTGAGAATTTAACTCAGTGATAGTTTAAAACTCTTAATTCAGGAAGTCATTGGATAGTAAGGAAGTCAGTGAAATAATGAAATGTTAAAAGATAGTCTTTGGGTGAAGTCTCTTTTTTGTAAGTTTTAGAAATAACTAAGGATACTCCTTCAACTTGAAAGAGGTAAATTTAGGACCTGTGAATCAAATAGTAGTGATGAACGAGTTAAACTAACTCCTAGATCTAACTGAACATTGGAATGCTACAAGACAACTTTTGAGAACAGATACATTTGAAGCTTCAGACCAAAGAACAAGTTTCAGAGTTTCACTTTCAGACTTGACATGTCCAACATCAAGAACTAAAACAAGGATGCAGTGCCTGCCTTAGTTTTTACATTTTAACAAATATTTTCAAAACTGAGTTCGTTTTGCTGGCTCAATTTTCTAACTAGAATTTGACTTTGATAAGACTCTTGTCACTTTTTGGCCTATCTGCTTATGTTACTGTCTTGAGATATTTAGATATTGTTAAATAGTTCATAGTTGGCCTAACATTTTACAAGTGCTCTGGTCTAATTTGTATTTAAAATATTATTCATGAGCCTCCCTGGTGGCGCAAGGGGTTAAGTCTCAGCACTATCAAGCTATCAGCAACCACTGCAGTACAAATTCACTCCCTGGCCAGGGTGCTAATCCACATGGCACCATAGACCTCTCCTGTCTCGCCAGCTGCCCTTCTCAGCAGTGTATTTCAGTATGTCCTCCTGTTCTGCATTCCACTCTGTCTCTGGTGAATCCTCTCACCACCACTCCCCCCTCTCCCCTCCCAATACCTCTGGCTTACTCCCCAGTTCTTGTATGCATAAGTAAATTAAAAAAAAACTTTAAAAATTTTTTTTTGGAAAAAAAATATTGTTCAGATAACTGGTATGTTAACATCTTATGTAGATATTTAACATATTTTAGGGATAATTCCTTTTCCTTTTCCCCTTTTCCCAACATGTATATATGCAGCTGCACTGAGTTAAGGGCAGAACTTATGTCATACTTATTTCTGGTTTCCCAGTTTCTAACCTTTGTTCTCCCCCTGTATTTTACCTTTAACCTCCTTGGCTTAGCCTTGACCCGCTCCTTCAGTTTTTTCTGGACTCTTCTCAGATTTTATGACTAAGAAGCAGAGTACCTAGCCAGCTGGCCATCTGTCGGTTATCCACGTGTCAGCCCATCCCATCAATTACTAGTAACTTTTATTTAGCCCATAGTAAGTTTTGGGAATACAAAGGTAAATAAAGCCAACTTCTGGCTCTCTAGAGGCTCATGGTTGTTAAGGAACACAAATTGTGAAGTTGTGGTCTGCGTTCACTGTGAAGAAATTACTACAAGGTGGAGAGGTAGGGGGTTTTGAATATGGGAAAGGGCAGCACTGGCTCTGATTTCTTTCATAGGTGGAAGTTGTCTTGATTCTACTGCCCATCTAGAATAAGTTCCAGTTTTCTTGTCCATTTAGTAGCTGAGAAACCATATATACCAGATACTCTTCTATGTGAGAGAAAAATCAGTCCTCTTTAAGTGATATCTGAGAGTCACCTGAGAATAGTGGGGGATGTGACTCAGGTACCAAAGTTCCATCACTGAGAGCCAGAAATATAAGGGAGAGCTTATTTTGAGAAAAAAAAATACAATGGTCTAGATAAAGGATAGGGACAATTTTTCTATCTGTAGCAGTAGGTACAAATTTCTTGTTGGTGATCTCTGATATTTGCCGAGATTCTCATTTCCATTACTACCTGCTAGCACTGAAGTTACCAAATCTTTAAGAAAATATAAAAATAGAACCTTCTTTGCTCAGGTTAAACCTAGTATTAAAGTGAAAGTTTCATAAATTTTTAAAAATTCCAGTTCCACAATTATAATTTTGTGCATTTGTAAGAGTGTATTTGTGCAGCCTTGCTCCAAATTTGACTGAATGGATTTGCTAACATTAGCAAAATCTGTACACTAATTATTCTCAGCACATTGAGAATTATCTGAGTGTAATTATATAAAGCAATGCATCTTAATGTCCCCAGACAGTGAAGCAGTAACATAAGAAAGGAACTAGTTTGATATTGGTTGGGACTGTCTGACCAAACACTGATGTGAGCAAAGAAAGATACCTACTTTATTAAGAGAAAATAGAAGGTTCGCATAAGCGGATCACCAAATAAAGGCAGAATCACATTTAGAAAATATTATTCTTAAGAAATCATTATAGTAAGGGTTTAAGTTTGGGGAATTGTTTGTAAATTATGTTAGAGTGTAGAGAAGTACTCATTTGGTGTCCACCTAAGAGTTTCATTTCTTTTTATGTTTGATGTTTGGTTTTCTTTTATTGTTGTGCTTTGATTTTATTTTGCCCTTTTACTTACTCTAGTCTTACTATAGAAATTAATGCTTGCCTGTGATTTAAAATTAAGTAACTTTAAAGTGGAGCAAATACAGGTGTTGTTAGTTTTGCCCCCCTTTTTTAACTTGAAGTTTTCATTCGAATTGGTATTTTGAGAGAAGTACAGATGTATTTGTGTTTGGCAGTGAAACAATAATAGTGAGGACCAGGGAGATTAATGTGTATTGGTTCAATTTAGATACAAAAATCTGTGAAATTCATGTCAGCTTGAAGATTATAGGGAAGGATAATTGTGTAAAAATTTTCTTCCTGATGTCATCGCATTTGACAATTTTTCTTGAAAACAAATTCTCCTTTTTTTAATCCTTGGGTGTAATACCTCTCCCACGTCTGCTGATTTGCCAAGCACTCTTTCTTGTTTCCTCTCTCTTCTTCTCCCTTCCTCTTGCTGTAGTTTAAATTCAGAGGAATCTCTTTGTAGAAATTGAGCCAAATAATAAGGCAGCATGAAATACTGAAGTCAGCAGAAAGTGACTTGCTGTGATTAACCCCTGAGAAATAAGTCACTGCAAGATAACAAAAAAAAAAAAAAGAATACTTTTTGAGACAACTTGCTCATTCTTTTCCATTTGTAAGTGAGACTCTTTTACCCCTCAGTGTTATGAATTCATATACTGTTTTGTTTGAGCTTTATCATACTCAGCATGGTGTGTTTTTAGAAAAAGTGTAAAAGAGAACTTATGACTTCCCCTCACTCTCCTCCCACTCCTTGTCAAGTCTTTCCTCAGCATAAGTCAATTCTCCTCTTCCAGTTGTTAAAGGCAATAATCTTAATATTCTTCTTTTTCTTCCTAGCTTTGAGGTTTTAATTGATGAAATTTGTATATATTTAAGGTGTGCAATATAGTGGTTTGATATTCTTGTACAGTGTGAAATGACAAGCATGGTGTGTTACGGGGATAAGGAGATAAGATCACTTAAGATCTATGCTGTAAGCAAACTCCAGGTACAAAATTTTTCATCTTATAACTGAGAAGTGGGCTAACATCACCTGTGTCCCTTCCTTCCAGCCCCTGGCAACTACAATTCTATTTTCTGCTTCTATGAGTTTGACTTTTAGATTCTGGTGTAAGTAAGATTATACAGTATTTGTCTTCCTCTGTTTTAGTTCACTTTACATCATGACCTTCAGGTTCATCCATGATATTGCAAATAAAGAATTTTTAGGGGTGTGTGTGTGTGTACACCACATTTTCTTTATCCATTTGTTCCTTGATGGACACTGATTCCTCTCTTCCTCTCATACATTACATTCAGTCTCTCAACAAATCTTGTTGGCTTTATCTTCAGAATATATTCCAGTTTTCCCCATCTCCATCACTAACCACTTGGGTCCAAGCTAATGTTACCTTTTTCTCAGATTGTTTTAATAAGCTTCTAACTCATCTCCATGCCTCTGGCTTTGACATGTCTTTTCAACATGAGACATATTCTCAACAACTAGGGGTCATTTTAGAATTCTAATAAAATAATAGGTCTCTGCTTAAAACAACCATGTCTCGTATCACTCAGAGAAACGCTCAAGTCCTTATGCTGATCCCTAAGCCCTGACCTGATCTGCTGCTCAATGATCATGGTCTTTCTTCAGATATTGGCATTGGCTTCTTCCCTTGTTTGTTTTTTTCCTTTTGGCAAAAGTCACCTTTTCAGTGAAGCTTTCCCTGCTTGCCCTATGTAAATTTGCCACACACATGTACTGATTTACTTACTCTGTTTTCATCTATAGTACATTCTCTATTGTGTATTTTTCTTTTTTTTTTTTAAAGATTTATTTATTTATACATACAAGCTGGGGTACAGGCCAGAGGCGTGGGGCGGCGAGAGGGTTCACCAGAGACAGAGTGGGGAGCAGAACAGGCAGATCAGAAATACACTGCTGAGGGGAGCAGCGGGCGAGGCAGGAGAGGTCTGCCACACCATGTGGGATTCTCCCCGGCCGGGTGTCGAACTCATGTCGCCGCTGCCGACAGCTCCACAGCGCAGCGCTCAACCGCTGCGCCACCGGGGAGGCCCTCTATTGTGTATTTTTCTTACTTAGGAAGTTTATTGTGTTTCTCATGCTAAATGTAGCTTTGGAGGATCAGGATTTTGTCTGATACATTCCTCACGAATTAGAATTATGACTGGCACATAGTAGGCATTCACTGAGTATTTGTTGAAATCTGTCCACCAATGAAAGATGGGAAATATCTGCCAAATGACTACTTGATAAATTTACCTAACTCATTAATTGGGAATTTATTTTTCTGTATGTTTGTTTAACAAATCAGTTGTTCCTTCATGTTTTCCTACATGAATTTTGTTAAAAGTGGAATTTTCGGGGTCTCCCTGGTGGTACAGTGGGCTAAGCGCAGCGCTGTGGAGCTGTCAGCTGCTGCTGCGCGAGTTCGATGCCTGGCTGGGGAGATTCCCATGCCCGCTGCTCCCCTCAGCAGTGTATTTCAGTCAGTCTGCCTGTTCTGCTTCCCTCTCTGTCTCTGGTGAACCCTCTCACTGCCCCATACCTTTGGCCTGCACTCCAGCTCATATACAAAATTAAATAACTCTGTAAAAAAAATAAAAATGGAATTTTCAAATTTTGTGTAAACAAAATGTTTTCTGTTTTCCTTTGTAGCCTATTCCCCCAACACCAATCTGGACCAGTTGTAAAAGTATTTACTGGTGGAATTTTTAAGTGATTTGTAACAGATTTGCTTCTCAGGAATATATGTGTGTAGATTTATGGAAAGATCATCTTGTTCTTACTAATTTTTATAGTTTTATACACACACACACATAGATGCATATATGTATAAAAATATGTATATAACTCCAAGAATTTATTTAGATCCCTTTTTACAGGCCTCGAAGAGGCTAACTACTCTTTAAACCCATATATATATATGAATCTTCAAGTAAAATATTTCAAAACTAAAAGAGAACCTTGTGGATTCTGAAGAAATAAACAAAACCCACTTTGCCATTCATTGCCCTATGTGTGTGTGACACCCACAGCAGCTTTAGCTTAGACCAGAGTTTAAGTGGTAGATACACACACACCTTTCTTTTAAAATCTTATTGCCTGATTTATTTTCAACACACATTCTAATTTTGCTAAGTCAAAGAAATAGTGAAATTTCTCTACTTCTGTAAAATCACAGATATACCATAATGTCAATCTAGTCATTTAAAGGATTTTAGACATTTAGCCTGGTTATTACCTAGTTGGTAGAAAATGAGTGTACTTATGGTACTAAGACTATGCCTGATTCACCATTTTGCTTTTTAAATTGTCTTTTCAATGTCATTTTGTTACTCTGTTACTGCAAATTAGCTTTAAAGGATAGTAGTTTAAAAAAACGTTCAAAATAAAAAATTGAAGTATATCTTTGTGTTGCCCTGCATCAAATGTAGTGTTGGGACCATAAAAGAAATAAAATAGATCCTATTAGCCTGAGGATACAATATTGAAGTTTAAAAAAAAATGTGAATAGCCTAGTGACACAGCATACGTGAAATTATTTTCAATAGTAGTAAAATAGAGGAGATTTTTGATGGAATTCTCCTATATATACAGTTATGCCAAATGCACCATGGATGATTTTAAAGCCCCAGTATATTTTAGATGTTATTTCACTTTTAAAAATTAAGGTCAAATGGTCAAATAAAATTATGTTCTAGAGTTCTTACTCACCCTTCAGATAGACTCCCTGTATTTCTATTTTCTGTATTTTCAATTAGATAGTTTCTTTTCCCCACTTGGGTCATTCTCATGTATGGCGGGTTGGGGAAGTTATTGTTTTAACACCCCAGTTCTATAAATTTGTTTCTGAAAAGAAACACCAATGAATTTTTTAGTGAATGAATAAATGTTAGGTAGTAGTAGATGAATATTTCTTCTCTAGAAAAACTTTATATTCTGGAACTGTTAAAGTATTAGCATATGTACTTATTAACTTAGTATTTCCATAGAAAACCTTATGAGAGTCTTTATTCTTACTTCAGAATGCAAAATCTGGTTGTATAGTATGTATGATATTTTTGTTGTTACCAATGGTTTATGCTTGAAAAATAGAAGTTATTTTAACATTGTATTATTTAAAGAGGCAAAGAGGTGTTACATTTAAAGAGGTAAATCAGATTTAACCCCCTTCCAACAAGGAATTTTAATTTTAGTAATTAGTTTTTGATTAGCTGTGGCATATCTTATCCTCTCAGTGTGGACAAGTAAGATAAGGTTGCTCAAATTTTGGTCACTTAATGAAAATCCTTATGTGCTCTAGTGATCTACTTAATTTGAGTTTGTTTTTAAAGGTTGGAAAGCCTTTTGTGTTTATTTTTAAGTTAGTCTTTAGAACTATGTTAATTCTGGCATTCTTTTTCTTACTGTGCTGAATGAATGAAAATTGAAGTATAAATGGCAAATCTTCTCATGTGTTCTAGGAGCTCAAAGGTGAATGAGATACCCTCTTTGATTTCCATAAACTTGCTTGCTTATTTATTTTTTTTTTTTATTTTTTAATTTATGTCAGGATTTCTTAGGTTGGGGCTTGTGAACTAAAAGTCATCAGGGAAATCCATGAGTTCCCTTAAAGTTCATGCTATATATATATTTACATTTCTGGGGGTGATGGTCCATAGATTTTGTTAGATTTTTTAAGTCTCTCAGTATCTAGAAAAGCTAAAGGAAACACAAAACTAAACCATAATTTAGCGTTATATTGTAATCAGAATGAAAATAAAGATCTTTGGGAGCTTAGCATAAACATTGGAGGCCCACAGTAGTCCAGGTCCTACACAGGACTCAGGGTATAAGCTTTCACCTTGTTCCAGGCTGCCTCTAGTACAAAAATACAGTGGCTGATATATGGTAATGTTTCTACCAGTGATAAATGATGACTTTTTGAAGATAGTTTAATTAAGGGACTATTTGCAGAGCTGTGGGTCATGGTTTCAAGTAACCAAAAAGGGATAATGAAGCACCTAGGGGCCAGCAACGGTTGAAAACTCTTATCCATGCAGGCAAAGGGTCGACAGGTTGAAAATCATGTTTCAGAATGCAGTGAAAGCTATAGGCATGGAAAAGGAGCCACTTATGGGAGCTTTGGCCAAAAAAGAAATATAGCAGGGAATAAATAGTACTATTATTTCTATCTTCTTCCACTCTGCTTTTCTGCTGATGCTCCCTGTTGGGAAAGGCAGTATCCTGCCCTCCGTCTTTTAACTCTACTTGGTCACAGAAGAATGGGCCTTGGATTTGGAGCACTTGCTTGCTGGGAGATGAGTAAACTGGCCCTCACAGCTTCTGCTCTTCTTACCTTCTCTGTGGGACCATCTTCTCCTGTTTCCAGGTTCACTGAGTACTCCTTTATTCTGCTTAAGCATTTGGAATGACTCACAGACCTGCCCCGTGCTTTCAGTATTTCAGATTCAGGGATTGGGTATAGAGGGGAAGGGTTTTGTCTACAGCAGCACAGAATGGGTGCTCAGAACCAATTCCCCTTTGTTGACTAACTACTGAGGACACCCTGATATGCACAGTTGGAGCTGATCTTGCTCTTCTCTGTGTGAGTAAAATATGTTCTACCCCATGCTTGACTATGAGGAATTTTGACAATTTTGATACCAAGAGGCAGTAAAGAGACATGTTTATGGAATGGTCCCTGGAGTTGGCAACCTGAGTGTGGTGTTCTGCTGTATACTTCCTCTCATTGGCAAAACCCAACCAGAAACTGGACGGAAGTGAGGACTGGCTGTTGTAGTCTTTAGAGATGAGAGGCAAAGGGACACAGCATGACACAGAAGGGTAGAAAATGGATTAAGAGGAACAGACAGAGAATAATTAGCAGAGTGCTCAATACTTATTCTTTTAATTACATTGAATTTTTGTTATTGAGCACAAGTTAACCTTATATGTTATTATAGTGAAAATTTGGTTTGTTTCTGGGATAAATACCTTGAAATAAAAATCTCTTTGGAATTGTAGAAGCATCTATTGGTCTCATGTTTTGAATAATTAAAATAGTAAAAAATCATCTAGCTAATCATTAATCTATAAAAATGTAAAATTAGAATAATTCCGCTTGTTAAGACTTCATATTTTTTAAATATGCATTATTCAGAATTTAGATTACTTAATATGGAGAAGACCAATTTATTTTCAATGGCCTATCTAAAAAATCACTACTGTGAATCTTTTACTTACACATTTAAGGACTGTAGAACCTTGTTCATACTGTTTTTTTTAAAGGTTTATTTATTTATGCATGCAAGCTGGGGTACAGGCCAGAGGCGTGGGGCGATAAGAGGGTTCACCAGAGCCAGAGCAGGTAGCAGAACAGGCAGATAGACAGAAATACACTGCTGAGGGGAGCAGTGGGCGAGGCAGGAGAGATCTGCAGCACCATGTGGGAATCTCCCTGGCTGGGCGTGAAACTCGCGTCGCCACTGCCAACAGCTGCAAAGCGCAGTGCTTAACTGCTGTGCCACCCGGGAGGCCCCCTTGTTCATACTTCTGTTATACCATTTATTTTTAATCATATATAGCTGGTTTTTATTGATAATACTGTGTTAAATACTTTACATACCTTATTATAGTTTATTCTCACAGTAACCCAAGGGATTATAGATGCTATTGCTTAGAATAATTACTTGGAATGCTTCAGATGGCAGAATAAATTTCAGAACAACCAGAAAGCTTTATGTTCTGATAATATTTCTACATCATTATGACTTTGTTGTTGTTATTATTGGTATCCTGTAGTTATTTTTCTTGTGTTTGTTAGTAACGTAGATTTTTTCTAATGAAGTCCCTGACCCAGTCTTTCGCCTGGTTTTTGTTATTTTTTTCTTGTTTTGGGTTGTCTGTCTTATTTTTAGTGTGGAGGAAATCTATAGGTAATTTTGTCTGTGCTAATTGTTAGGTTTTGCAGATCACGTCTCCCATCCTTGTGGCAGATTCAAGTTGAAATTTTAATAAGAGTAGATCAGATCTGGATAGACAAAGGTAATATTTCTAGTCAGAGAGAATAAGCAAGGTTATAAGGAACAAAAATAAACTCAAACACATGAAACAGTTGACTGGTTTGGTTGGACTGAGGGTCCTTAAATTGAACTAATAAAAGATAAACTCATTTTCCAGGGAGGCGTTAGAAAATGTCAGAAACATACCTCAATAGAACAACTTTAAATCAATACCTCCCTTCTGTTCAGAAGTAATTAAGACTAGACAAACTGAAAGAAACCTTGAAGACTGTTTTGCCTTTGTGGCTAGCTAGCTCTAGATTTTTTGCCTTTTCTGCCAGGGAACAAATCTTCCTTTACTGAAATTGTCTGCCCTAGTGTCACCCCTGCTGAAAAGGTGAATTTTAGAACTGGAAGTGCTTCATCTTGTCTAAGAAGAACTCTAGAATTCTAAGACTTTCTGGATAGTAAATTGTAAAGTACCTTCATATAGCTGCCTTACTGACTTGATGTTTTCTTTTTCTTTCTTTCTTTTTTTAAACTTAGACAATCTTCATTACCAAACTTACACAGGGTTAATACTAACCCAGCTAACAGCGAACAGTATCTCTAACAGGCGTTAGGATGGAGCTACAGATATAATAAAAATAGTCTCTTAAAAAAGAGATTAATATATGTATGCACACACACACACATATATTCACATACACATACATATCATATGTATACTTATTTTTTTTTTTAAAGCAGAATTCTCCCGTGTTGAGGAAAAAGTATATCCCAAAGTGATTTCAGTTTATTAAAAAAAACCAAGTCAGGATAAACCCAGGAGAAAACCATATTGTCTCTTTAAAAAAATCCTTCTTTCTTTTCCTTCCTGTTTAACTTCCACTGCTTATTCCTAGAAACACCCGTGAAGTAACTGTAACAAGAGCCAGCAATCCTCTTTTAGTCTCCTCCCATCCATCCTTGAATACTCAGGCCAAGAATTGATTATTCTTTAGGATTGTTCACCTCTGCTACTATTGGGAAATTGATCGTAATTTCAGAGCTAGATCTCTGGGAACTTTAAAAAAAGCATCCTTACTTTTTCTTCAGTGAGGCGCCTGTGAGCTCTGTGAAAGACCAAGGTGGGCAATGAATTTAACCCAACCGAAGACCAGGCTGGGCAACTGGGGGCCCTTTTTAAATAGACACCCATCTTATAACCTAAGTCTAACCTAGTAGGCAAAAATCAGTAGCCACATGCACCAAACTATTGACTATACCAAAAGGTATTCCTCTCTCCCCACTTTTGCTATTATGTAAGTAACAGAGGAGAGGAAGAGTAAATTCAAATATATGGAAATTAAATTAAAATCTTTTATTACCGTCATTGAAAATTAACTGATGTATAGTGTTCAGCAGATACAATCGCATAGACTTTGCAGGTTTTTTAAAGTTATGTTCTTTACAGCAAAGCTTGAAGGAAATGTAGTATTTATCATAGCTATTCTCATTATTAAGAATGATATACTTTTAAAACCTAGACACTAAATGATAATCATTTTTTTCCATAGGCAAGAAGTTTGATAGCTGTAGGACTGGGTGTTGCAGCACTTGCATTTGCAGGTAAGATAAATAAAGGATACGCATTAATAAATTTTTCAGGAGAAATATTTCCAAATAGCTTCTGTAGTGTTCTATAAGCAGACTCTTAGTATTCTAAGTTGTTTGGTTTTAAACTATTATAATATTCCCATTCTTTCCACCGTTTATAGTCACTGAACATTTGTCAGCAAAATCTAGATAAACTTTGTAGTGAAAAATTAATAATATAAAAGCTAGGAAAACTAGCCCCAGTAAGAGTTTGCCTGCCAGGTTTTTGTTTTTTGTTTTTTCAGTGTGAGCTATAGTCTACTATTTAAAAAAAAAAAAATCTTTAGTACGAAGCAATATAGGTAGTAGGGGTTCCTTCATTCTCCAATATTTATTTTTTCTTGCAGGTGAGATTACATATTTCCTGCTATGTCATTTCTTTCTGATCAGCACAGTTGTTCCCTGTGGTGTGTTTGTTACTTCATTTTTTCCTATTGTTATTTCATTTTTAACTTATTGGTATAATTTCTTTGATAAACTCAGGAGAATTCTTTTTCCGTCAAAATCGCCTTTTAAGAAAGTATAGTTATAAAGACTTAAAGCAGAATTGTCCCCTTCTTGTCATTAACTTACAGTTTTAAATAGCATAGCTCTTTCCTAATTAAATTATCTAAGAGTATTTCCTTGTGGATAAAGATTTATAGCTTTTGTCTTAGTATTTGTGTCTCTAAATAGGTAACTTCTAAAATATCTATGTAGTTGAATTTTCTGTAAAAATCTTGATTCACAAATAAGGTTATGATGGGAGATTGAATTAAAGTTCAGCGTGTCATATAATGGTTTTGGACTTTTGGGAAGAGGCATAGTATTGACACACATTCAGATTAGGATGCATAGATAAATTAGCTTTATTCTTGTTCTGTGCCTTCAAAACAATTTAGGACCTGTTTTGTATCAATTCGTAGATCATTAGGATGCCTAAGAAAGGAAAGTCTAAAATAAAATAAGTTTAGAAAAGTAGTCATCCTCAGTGAGAAATTGGTAATAAACTTACTTGATAAATATTCCTTACATAATTGCCTTTTTATTTTAGAATTAACTGCATTAAAATCACTCCTCTGTTGTATAGATTTTACGTAGTATTTGTTTCTATTATTTCAAAGTGATTATCATTGAAAATAAAAATAATCATTTTAGATTCATGAGTATCTTTATATATAAAGGGACATTATCAACAGATTCTTGTGAAAAGAGTACTGGAATGTTGTTTTGTGGATCAGTAATTTAAGATATTGTACATATAAACACTGAAATTTTTAAATTTTATAATCATGTTCTAGAACATGATAAATTTAATAGTTGTGGTGATGATGTTAAAATGAATTTCTTGTCCATTTGTTAAATTAGAAGTTTGAAAAAATATGACTTTCTGGTAAATTTTGAAGTAGTTATTGAAACAAATTGTATATATAAGATATATATAAAGAAAATATGTAAACTGTCAATAAATACTATGGTAAGCACCTGTGGGTATTGACTTTGGTTATAGAAAATATATTAGCTTTCATTTCTTTTACTTTTCAGGTCGCTATGCATTTCAGATTTGGAAACCTCTAGAACAAGTAATCACAGAAACGGCAAAGAAGATTTCAACTCCTGTAAGTTAAAGATGCCTTTAGTAAGAAAGTTCAATTTGATTGTTTTATGCCATATTTGATAGTAATTTATAAAATGTCTTAGATTGTCCAGTAATTGTAGAAATTTACTTCCTTCATTATATTATCTTAGAGTTTGTCTAATTTACTGATTTCATACCAAAAGTTTCTTGGTTACTTTTTAAAATGTCATCTTATTCCTGTTTTGACATGTAATTGTTATATTCCTTTTAACAGTATTACATCAAGTATGATGTAGTTTATTTTCCTTGTCTAATTAATAGTCATTTATTCATCTAGTGATAGTCCGCCACATACCAATCCTGTGCCAGGACCTGGTACAAAACAAGATATGGTCCCTGACTTGATGAGCTTACCCAAGCGTTTATTTCATCTTGAAGTTTGAAAGTATTCCCTTATATCATGATACCTGTGCATCTGAAATACAGAATTACAAGATTCCAACCCTGGAATCCTGTAGGCTTACATATTCACCTACCATACATTATAGGGACTCTGCTGAGTTAAATGAAGAATGAATAATAGTAGGTACCTAGAAAACTTCAGTGTGGTGAACGGGTTTGTGACTACTTTAGACAATACAAAGAACTCACTGAAGCAGTGCAGCAGAAATATTGACTTCTGGGAAATAGAAGCAGATCAGGAATAGATCAAGTTGACTCTGAGCAATTTGAGAATGAATGACTTGTTTTAGCAAAGGCATTAGACTTGAGAGGTTTAGTTAGCTGTGAACAATGACCATACTCTCAAAGGATGACAAACTGACAAATAATTAAACTTAGGTTCATAAGAATTGCAAGTGGTTTTGCAGACCTCTAAGTGCATGTCTGTGAGTAGAGGCAACGTCTGTTTATTTTCTCTTTTTCTATTTTATTTGGCTAACGTGTGGATAGCTGTTTAGCATTCGTTTAGCAGATATTCCTAGGTACAGACTGCATGCCAGGCACTGCGGGAGTGGGAACACAGTGCCATAGACTATTGTGTATGTGAATATACGTTTGAGTGGAGGCAACTGAAAAATGAATAAGTAAGATATATAATATTTAGAAAATAGGGTAAGCGGTTAAAGGATAAAAACAGAGTGTAATCTGTGTTAGATTGATCAAGTGAGACCCCTCAGAAAAAATGAAGGAGCAGGCTCCGTGGATATCTGAGAGAGTTTTATGGGCACTTGGAACTCTGCAAAGATCCGGAGGTAATAATGAGCTTAGCAGCAAGAACAACTCCAATGGAGAATTTGAGGGAGTCCTGGTAGGTTGGGCCTAGATCACAAAAAAATTGCAAATATAATTAAGTGTGATGGAGCTCCTTTGGGATGTTTTGAGCATGGGGGCAATGTGATTTGCATTTTAGATATCACTCTGCCTGCTACATAGAGTTTAAAGTAGGGTGAGCCAAAGTAGAGACTGAAACCAGCTAAGAGAGTGTTGAGGCTGTCTATATAATAGATGATGGTGTTTGAGATAGAATAATAGGAATGAAATACTGACATAGTTCTTTAAGTAAATGCTATTTATGTCTTTCCATATGTTTATAAATAATAAGTAGAGAGAACTTCAGAAATAATTTCTCTTCTGTTAGGGTGAGTTTCAGCAGATATACCGTAAATTGAAGAAATACATTATTTAATATTGTAAATGAAGAGAGAGCAAGAAAAGGAGCAAATTTTCACTGCTCTGTGGAAGCTTGCAGATAAGGTTAAGCAGTTTGCAAGATTGTGTAGTCTGGGCCTCCCTGGTGGCGCAGCGGTTAAATACTGCACTGTGGAGATGCTGGCTGCGGTGGCGTGAGTTCGATGCCCAGCCATGAGTTCGATGCCCAGCCAGGGAGAATCCCACAAGTCAGGAATCCCTTTCCTGCCTTGTTCTCTGCTCCCCACAGCAGTGTGTTTCCGTAGATCTGCCTGTTCTGCTCCCTGCTCTGTCTCTGGTAAACCCTCTCGCTGCCCCACACCTCTGGCCTGTACCCTAGCTTGTATGCATAAATAAACAAATCTTTAAAAATTAAAAAGATTGTGTAGTCCGAACTTGGGACCTGCGTTTCTTAAGGAGAGGGAAATGATGCATGCCTGTTCCCTCTCTTTTGTGGCTCTCAAGTTAAAAAAAAAAACACAAGGCTTTTGATAAATCTGGCCCCCTTTTAAAGTACTACTCTTGCAGCTTGCAGTGACATATGTTAGAATATCATTATTGCCATTATCATTGTACTTCAATTAAGCTGTGGGTTTGTTTGCTTTTTAACAATTCTTTAACTATTACGTATTCTGGGGAAACTGAGAAATGGATTCTGCATACATTCTTTTGGTTGTATGGACTCCAAAAAAGTAAAGTTTCGTAAATAGCATACAGTGTTTTCATTTTGTCAGTATGATTTGTTATTGAATCAAACAGAGTTACTAAAAAACAGGAACTGTAATCGTGTGTTACTGTTTCTAGTACTCAAAGAAGAAAGTTGAGGCTCAAGTTCCTTTGTGTTCTCTTTTCATTTTTCCTTAAACTTTATTTGCATCCTCTATTCTTTAATATATCTCATTCTTAAATCTCGTTTTTCTTGTTCATCACACTTTTTTTTTTTTTTTTTATATTTTGCTGGAACGTTGTGTAGAATGTTGGTTTTTTTCCCCCATAGGAATGCATGGGTAGTAAATAAGTTCTTTTCTCTTAAATAATTTGTTTTTAATGCTTTCAATGTTAATTAGCAACTGCTGACTCCTCAGAATGTAATGGAGCCACTATCAGAGGACTGCAGAAATTCTGCACTACGTAATCTCAGCGAGGTTTTCTGTGTTCTTATTCCCTGGTGTCCTGTTGGTTTTGCTACTCTCAGACTCTCAGCCAGCCAGATTTTCTGTGTTCTTAGTCTTTGGTTTGCAGTTGATTTTGATTTTCTTTTGTTGTTTGGATTTTGATTTTTGATGATTTTTATTTGTTGTTTACCTTTGGAAATTTGGAGGATTATCTCTTTATTATTGATGCCCTCAAATGTGAAAGGAATTACTAGTAAGCCTTACCTAATGTGAAAACTTTCTATCTTTTGTAATTGTCTTTTGTAATTATATTTTAAAATATTTTGTTTTTCTTTTTGTTGTTGCTTTACACCTGGAATTCTTAATGTGCAGATGTTGGATCTATAAGCCTATTCTTTATGCCTCAACATTTTGTCTCTTTATTTTCCATCCCTTTATCTTTTTGTTGTATATTCCACAATATTTCCACAGGCTATTTCCCAGATCATCAGGTTGGCCTTTAGTAGTGGTTTTTCTGTTATTCATTGCATCCAGTAAATATTTTTCATTGGTAATTTTTTAATGTCCAAGAATTTTCTTTTCTTTTTTTCATAGCATCTTATTCTTTGTAGAGGTGTTATCTTTTTGAAATCGCTAAAGATACTAGAGTAAATTTTGTCAAATATTCTTCTGCTTCCTGATTTATCTCCTTCCTCCAAAGTCAATTGTTAATTTTTTACCTTGGTTCTGTTCACCTCTAAATGTTGGATTTGTTCAAATATCTGATGATCTTTGGTTGTTGGTTTATATTTTCTAGGACTAAGGTGATATATGTAAGTGACCTTCCTCAGCAGTTTGTAGGCTTGCTTTATCAATTTAATTGAATGAGAGGGTTGATAATGGACTGAAAATACATATGTGGGTTATGTCAACACTCTTGTCTTCCAAATTGGGGACTCCAGAGGATACTTGGGATCTACAGTGTCCTAGAGCAGTTGAGTACTATGTATATTTTACCTCTTGGTATGACTGTCCCTCTAGCCTTCTGGAGCCTGAAATGTGATTTGCTGATACTCCTTTTGTTTCTTACCTTCACAGTAAGATGTCTTCCAGGCTTAATTGTTGTCTTGTTTTTTTTACCCTCAGGCCCAAAGTGACAGTGGCATGACCTTTATGCTGTGTATTGATAAGAATTAGGAAATGTGTATGTCTATTATTCTGGTTTAATTACTACCCTGATTTTTTTTTTTTGGCACTTACTGACTCTGAATTTATTATTTTCTTCTTGACTTCCTGAATGGAGAATCTTCTTTCCTCTAGTGATTGGGGCTGTTGTGATTTTTCTGTATGTACAATCATGATTCTTTAAACTTTCTGATTTGCCTCTGCTAACCTTGTGGGGAACTCTGAAGCTCAGATGGCTCATTGTGCTTGTCCCAAATTGGGCCATGAGCCATGAGACTAAATGACATCACCCGGGAAGAGAATATGTCAATAGATAAGAAGTCCAAGGACTGAGCCCTAGAGAACTACAGCATTTATACCTCCATGTTAGCCAGTCACTAGACAGAGACTGCCCTGAGCAGGGGATATGAACTTGGCTTTCTTCAGCCAAGACAATTCCATAGAGTATAATTGCAGAGTGGCAGCAGCAGCCCTGGAGTTGAGGAGGAAGTCCTTCTTTGAAGAGGGATCTGTATAGCATATAATAGTACTGCATCATCCTTAATTTTTCTTTTTCTCATAGTCCCTATTCATTCCACTATTAAAATAAATCCAAAATCAGTTTTTACTACCTCCTCTACCTCCATATCAATTCATTGTACCATCAGCTCTTGCTATCTTTGTTATGTCCCCTTAACTGGTCTTCTGCTTCCTTTTTGCACCTCTCTTTCTATTCTCCACATAGCAACTAGAATAATCCTTTCAAAACTACTTTCAAATTATGTTACTGCAGGGCTCCAGATGTTCCCACTGAAAATACTTCCTAAATGATTTCCATTGCTTGCTGGGCCTTCCTCAGAATGATCTGAATTCCCTCTCTTTAAGTCTACTCACCTTGCTCACACTCTCCAGTCACATTGACCTTTCAATCCAGTTTTCCCCTCTCTTGGCCTGCCTGTCTGCTATCCTAATGTCCTCCCTCTGTCGTTCCTCCTTTTCTTTATCAGCCTGTCTACCGACTAGGTAAAATAGGTGTCTGTCGTATAAATCTACTTTAAGTTACTTGGTCTCACCAAGCTTAACCAGTGAGATTATTGCAGAACTTAAGTTCCAGCCTTTTGCTTCTACCAATTCCTTTGTTCCTTAAGTTATATCTTAGTATAGAAAAATGAATGTATTTGAAAATGAAGGAAGTTGTTAGTATCTATTAAGTGTTCTTCTTGGTCATAATTTCTTGCAAAGAATCATTGTTTAGTTTGACCACCCCCACTCCCAATTTCAAGTTGACTCTTAGTAAAAGGCATTACTCATTGCAGCTGGGGATTGAGGTCATGCCACCCCTTACATGGAACTAATTATTTCTTGCTCTTTCTTTCCTGTGCAGAGCCTTTCATCCTACTATAAAGGAGGATTTGAACAGAAAATGAGTAGGCGAGAAGCTAGTCTTATTCTGGGTGTAAGGTAGGTGTTCTGCATGAGAATGGTTTTGTTCTGTGGCCA